>CAJUYG010001249.1:59298-90812 GCA_910591675.1 Galerucella calmariensis
AAAATCAAACACGATCTATCATTATAAATCAGCATAACCTCACTATTCAGTACCACGTGTTCTGAACGCTTTGCTTATTGTTTTACCACCTAAGTCTTGTCAAAATAGTTTCTGACGTCACGTGGACATGCCCTATTGACAGTTCATTGCATGGCTTGGGGCTTGGGGATCAAAATCAACTTAACCTATGTTTGGTTTCATAGATCACTTGATTACAATAAAGAGTTTATCAATCCTCTTAAGAAAAATATAAATCATAAAGCCAGACGGAAGCATGACGTTTTCTAACCTATTCGAATTGTAATTCATATACCTAATAATAAATGCAGTAGGTAGGTACCTAGTATAAATATCGAATTGGGAACATAATGGTAGACACAATAGCAACAGAATTCAAGAAATACGTTTCACCTCAAGAAGCTATGATATCAGTTTACGTTTATCTTGAAATCAGTGAGGTAAGAAAATATTATGATGTTGAATACATATTTAAAAACGATATCAAAAAGATTGTAATAACAGGAAAAAGGACTAAAAAAGACAACTTAGTAGCTTTTGTGCCTGTGGCAGTGTTTGAAAAGCTTGATTATCTTAAATTACAAAATTTTATAAGTTCTAATCCAGGTCAAATAACCTACATAGTTGTAGCTCATGTAGATTCTACGTGTGTTTATTACCAAATAACAGATGGACTACTAGAGCTGGGTAATGTAACTGCTAAACGTTTGAAGGAAAATAAAAGAGACAATATTGACAGTGAATTGAAGAAGCATCAATCTTTAATTAAAGAGGCAGCTTTACTATCACATTCAGTAAATATACCTCAAAATATATGTAGTAGTGAGGAAAATCCAGGAAGTAATGTTTCATACCAATGACATCAAAAATTTATATCTTATAACTAAATGATTGTTGATTAAAACTTAAGTTTTGATGTGAAATAGATAAACTTATAACTTCAATAATATTTAGTGATAACATTATCTATGTAAAATTATTTTGAAGCTCTACAAAAAATTATACTTTATGAGGAAATAAAAAATATGTGAAAACATATTATGCTTGATAAAAATAGAAGTATGGTACTTAATTCTTATTCCTATACTTCCACAGTGATATTTAAGATTACTAAGAAAATAATGTAGGTACCTAAGTTTTGACTCACCATGTATTTGATCAAGTAAATATTTGCCAATTCATATGTGCCTATAAATGTTGTCAATCATTAAAAAGATTTGGCTTTAATAGATTTCCATTCATTTATCACTATCCAATTATACAGGGCGTTTAACTTGTTACCATGTTGACAATAAAAAGAGTAGGTACGAAGGCTGAAGCTACTATTTTTATGTAGATCTTATGATAACAGACCTATTATAAATTACTTTGTCACAGATATAAAAATCTATATGATAATTTGATCACCTGAATACAAATAGGTAGGATCCCAATATGTTGGTAGTTCATGCTCCCGTACGAATAGTTTCCTATTGATTTCTGTCTTGCTGTGTATTATAAAATTAATTGAAATGATAGTTATCAAATATATTTAAATAAAACACTTTTTTTGTTTATTTAAAAATTGAAGTTTATAGTTGGGGCGATGACCAACAGAACCCTACCACCACAACCTAGCGTTAACCCTTTAAACTTAATAATGGATGAAAACTCTCTTCGTGAAAACATGGAAAAAGTAATTTAAAAAATACCAATAAAGAACCAGTATCTACAAAAAATAATAATCCCTCGAAAACAGCAGGTTTGTACAATTTATTACACTCTCACAAACTGATATCGGGCCACTTCACATTTATATTGGAAATAATATCCAGATGTTGAAGGCAATGAGAATAGGACAGTTAAACAGATATAGTCTTTTGGTAAAAACAGAACTAGGATGATTATGAAAGATAATACTAACTCAAATATTTGATATTACTTGCGTACATCCCTAAATTCATAATCTTCATACAAGGTTCGGCAAAAGTCCGGGACCGGACAAATATCGAGAAATCTTTTCATCCCACAAACTTTATTCCAACTTAAACTATAATTTGAAATTTTTTGAAATATACAGGGTGTTCCAATGAAGTGTGGCGTAGCAAAGTTATATTTTCTCTTATGAAACACCCTATATTTTATTGTATTTTCTGATTGCTCCTAAAAAATATGATACTTCTCTATAAATAATGATTCCCATACCTAAATACAGAGGGTTCCGAGTTATGCTGACTTTTTTTAAAATGTGAACATTTCGAAAAAAAAAAATCAATAACTCTTTGATATAACAAATTCTAGCCAATTTTCTCTTGCATCTAATTAATTGGACATTCGTTGAATGTATTCCACGATTGAGTTCTCTTCACAGGGTGTTCAGAATTTTTAGTTTCATTATTAGATCATTCAATGTGTAATATCGGGCATATTTTGAATGGAACACCCTGTATTTTGATAATTCACCATATTCAAAAAAATGTCCTCTTAAATGCTATAAGGGTGTCCCATACCTAGGTATTATACTTTTCGTGCAATTAACAACTTTCTTAAATTGTATGCTAAATCGGATTCGGATATATTCAATAAAAAATAATCCTTGTCTTTGTAGTATTTTAGAAATGTCAAGTTTGGAAGTGATATTCAAATTTGGTTGTAACGTTTGGTTTCGCAACCGTTGCTATAGGTAACGGCCGCGAAATTGAATTTCGACTTCGCCTGCAATTTCACGAAAACGTAATTTATTTAGTTTCTTACAACTATGCCAAGATAGTTAGTATAAAGTTTAGAGAAAATTGTCAATTGCACGGAAAGTATATACCTAGGTATAGGCAAAGATTGCAGAATAAAAATAATAGTAATTTACGTTACAAGACGGGAAAGTAGTGTTTTTCATGTCGAGACAAGTAGATTCCAGGGCGAGTCGGAAGCTTGGTGAAACCTGAAAAACACTTATTTTCACAATATTTTTTTTATACGGACACTTCGATATACATTCAATTCTTTATTTTACCTTTTATAACCAAGTGATTAAGAAAACTAAAACCAGATAAAATAATAAGTTTGACAACGACAAATTAAAAATCAACTGTCATCAATCGACAATATATTGAAACGTTGTTACCATAGTAACGAAATCAAGGTAGATTGTATTATAAAAGAGCGATTGGAAAAATTGAAACAAAATGGACGTCAGGAACCGGCAAAAGCTTTTTCGTGCAACCGGACGCAAAACAAGCATTTTGCAGCCGCAACAGAGGCCGCAAAATGATATTTTGCGGCCGTTACCCAGAGTGACGGCCGACAAAAATTTTTACGGCCGTTCCCATAGTGACTGCCGGCAAACTGAACGCCACTATAGCATTTGACATTTCTGAAATATGACAATAACAATGTATTTCGAACCAAAAACTAACTGTCTTTTCTAAAGAGACATAATGTTTATTGAAATTATGTAATTTTCACGGTTGCACGAAAAATATTGTGTATACTATGGCCGTGAAATGTTTTCGCGACCTCGAGATTATCTTGCCTCGGCCGAAGCGGCCTCGGCGATAATCTCTCTCTCGGAACGCGAAAAAGCATTTTGCGGCCTTAGTATACAAATAACTATTTCCGGTCCCTAGCGTCCATTTTCCGGTCTAGATCGGCAAAACGTTATTTTCTGGACAAAAAATTGTTCAGAAAGTGTATATTTTCTGGTCGGTCTTGAAAAAAAGATATTTTACTTGTTCGAATTTATCGCGTGGAGCACCGATGCCGCTGGTGACTTGGATTTGCTTGGAGATTGACGCCATGGTATAGTACGTCGCTACGTCCTTACTTGCATTTAATTTGGTATATTATACGGGACGTCGCCCGTCGAGCGCTGTTATTTCAGTTTATAATTGGTTGTTCGTGTTTTGGGTTCATGTAGTATGGAATTTTTAATTTATTAATTAATTATTGAAATAAGCAAAAAATCATATTAATATTTTTCTCTTCAATAGCAAAGCTTTAACACTAAATATTTTGTAATATTTGTTAATTCAAAATTACGGAAAGAGATTAAAATAATTTATTTTCATAATAAGGATGAAGTTTTGGGCTTGTTCGAATTTTTTTTGGAAATCTTTGCTGATGTGTACTGAAATTACGTGATTGGCCGACGTTTGGAGCGCGGGAGTGGGGAGATATTTAATACTCAACCTATCGATACCGTCTGCGAAATGTGTTAGTTAAGGGTCAGAGAATTTTGTATATTTCATTTAGTCTCCTGTCTTCAAAAAGTTTATATTTTCTTCGATATTTGTCCGGTCCCGGAATTTTTTCGAACTGTGTAGATAGGGAAAGTGTGAAAGCAGAAATTTGTTAATGCGGAGAAAACCATTTGGCTGCTATACTTGCATAGAAACTGAGGCAAAATTCTTGACATTGTGACGTGTTTCTTCACTTCCCTTAGGTTCTTACCAACTAGGCACGTCACTTTGGCCACCCTCGATGCGAAATCTTTAAAATAGATGCTCGGGCGCCAGATTTTTTACGTGGTTTGCTCCACGGCCCCTTGACTCTTAGCGTCAAGAGTTCCAGATAGCCTCAGATGGAGGTTACGGAAAATTCCAGGGGTCTCGTTGAATTCAACACTTCTAAAACTTTAAATCCTTAGACGGCTATATTGTTACGGAGTATTAAGAAAACACAGATTATGTCGGTTCGTATATTACAGGATGGACTCAGTATATACAGGGAAAAAAATTACATTCAAATAATAAAATGGTGAATTAAGTATTTCAGCGGCATCAATCAAAATTGATATGTATAGAGTGCAAGTGTTACAAAACCATATATTATTATTATTATTATGCACCATGCAAAACTTTATCAGTATTACGCATATAAGCAACGGTACAATAAACTAGGTGTGAGCAAGCTAGTATAGTTACTTAAAATCGGTCAAAGCATTGCAAGCAGTTTTTGATACATTTTGAAGCGGATTTGAAGTCAGAAAAATAACAGGAATATGGGGGAAGAAATACTACCAAACCAATTTATATTAACAAAAAAAATTGTTGATTTAATATGTAATAAAACTAATTTCCAACTCTCGTTGAACTGGAAGGATATAGAGAAGGAAAGAATAAAAAATATGAACTCAATACTACAACCGGCTGAAAGTTGGACAGCTTGTGGCAACGGCCTCTTACCTGTCCCACAATCAGTTTTAGAATTTGCAAATTATCGTTTAAAATTGAATAATATAAATTTGGTTCGAAGATAGGACTACGGGTACCCAAATACTTGTTTGGAAATCTTATCAATTCGTTAACTAACTAAATACTTGAAAGGAAAAAAAACAATTCAACAGGAACTCAAACAAAGTTACAACCGGCCGAAAGTTGGGCAGCTTGTGGCAACAGCCTCTTCTCTGCCCCACATTCAGTTTTAAATATGAAATTTCGATAAACTAAACTATATAACCAGGGAAATGATTTAATAAAACAAAAATTATACGCGACTGAAAGTTGGACAGCTTGTGGCAACGGCCTCTTCTCTGACCCACGATCAGTTTTTTTTTTTTTTAATTTTAAAATTTCGGAACAATAAGTTATATGGTAAAGAAAATTATTGAGAAAATGAAAATTACTCGCGGCTGAAAGTTGGACAGCTTGTGGCAACGGCCTCTTCTCTGTCCCACGATCAGTTTTTAAATTTCAAAGTTTCGGAACACTAAGCTATATAGCAAAGAAAATTATTTGAGAAAATGAAAATTACTCGCGGCTGAAAGTTGGACAGCTTGGGGCAACGGTCTCCCCTCTGCCCCACGATGAGTTTTTTTAAATTTCAAAGTTTCGGAACGCTAAGCTATATAGTAAAGAAAATTATTTGAGAAAATGAAAATTACACCCGGCTGAAAGTTGGACAGCTTGTGGCAACAGCCTCTTATCTGCCCCACGATCAGTTTTGAATTTCAAAGTTTCGGTCAAAATTTATAATGTATTCAGGTAATTTGGGATAGGACAACAGGTATGAAAGTTTAAATCCAAAAATAAAATTCAATATTCAATATAAATGTGTATTAAGTGTATTAAGCGTTCAACTAATACTCAAAAAAAAAATGTTTACTAAAAGGAAGCACTGATAAAAAGCTTGCAAACAAGTAATTATTGTCAATAAAAAAAATATCTCAAAATAAGTCGATACTAAATTTTCAACAATTCAAAACTTTACACGGATAGCGGAAATCAACTTTTGTATGGTAAACGGAACAAAATACTGTACCCTATAATTTAATACTACCGATTTCTTTTCTTAACTACTCCAAAAATTTCGGACGGTCGGCTACTAAACGTTTCTCAAACTTAAAATATTTACTAAATTAATTAAACCGGCAAAAGAAAAAACTTAACCAAAATCGGTATTCAACACAGAGCAGAGCAATAAATATCACCAGAAGTCTTCGCAGAAGAAGAAGAGCAAGAGAGATCCAAAAATGATCGAGTTTTGAAATTTATATTTTCCATTCCCACCTACAATTTTTGGCATTATCGGTGATACTAATTAACTTACAACAAAAAGTTTCAACTGTACTGAATGGCTTTCGTTTTAAATAAAATACTTTATATACCGGACGTCCTCTCGTCATGAAATTTTTGGAGAATCGCAATTAATAAACTTTATTTTTTTAAAACTAAATATTTGTATCCTAAATTACTAAAACTAATAAATAATTAGGCAAAACTAAAACGGTATCAGAAATTGAAGTCGAGGATGAAGTAACGAGTTATATATAAAACTTTAAACTCAAAACTAATAGAAAACTAAATAAAATAAATTCAACATTGGTCCAGAAAAATAACTCGTTACAACATACTAAAGAAACATTATTCAAATAATTTAAAAGAATGTAGAGAATTTACTAATCAGAAAGAAAAACAAAATTTGACAAACACAAATTGCTCATTCAGATTTACTTGCGTCAAGACCCGCATCGTTGGTGTCTAAGCAAACGACAATCAGTAGGCAATTAAAATATAACGGATTATAATTTTTCTCAACTAAATTCGTCAACTCTACCTCAAATCTTTTATATACTTTCTACCCCCTTCTTACTCAACCCTTTTACCGATAATTTAGCTAATTATAATACGACTTTAAAGAAATTATCGCAATGATGGTAACACAACAATTCAGCGAAAGGATTTATTAAAAGAATAAGATCCACCTCTCCGAATCCCATCATACAACGTAATAAAATATACTCTCTGCTGATATTCCCTCCCAAAAGTGTGGATATTTAACAATTCATCGGTATCACTCTAATATCAATAATAAAACTCATCAGTTTGACGTTGCTGGGAATCAAATACAGTACAATAATAATAAGCATATATAATGATGGTTATTATTCACGAATGAGCGATTATGTCGCGAGCCGCAGGCGAGTGACATAAACACCTGATATATTTTCTCCGATATTTGTCCTGTCCCGGACTTTTGCCGAACTCTGTAAATAGGTACAGTGTGAAAGCAAAAATTTATTAAATGCGGAGAAAACCATTTGGCTGCTAAACTTGCTTAGAAATTGAGGCAAAATGTTTGACATAAGAAAAAAACCATTATGCAAATAACAGGTTTGTTCGTAGAACAATCAGAAACCGTCAGAGGCATGCGCATTGAAAAAAAGCGTTCGTAGAAACAATTTGGCAGTTGGTGATTTAAAAATCCTTTGTTCAAAGAAAGAAATTTGCGGTTTCGGATCAGTTGCCAACTATCAGAATAATTTGATGACCGCAATCAAATTTTCAGTTTGAACATGTGAACATGCGTATTGTGATGCTGTAGAAAGTGACAAATTTTTACTATTTTTCTATTATAGTAAAAAAACATGGAAATAGCTAACCAGTCAGTTTCTTCTAAAATAAAACGTGAGTAAAATAATTTGTATGTTGTGATACCGGACATTTGAAAAAAAATCTCTGGCTTCTTATTAGGATGGCCAAAGAAAGACACATACTTCACAAAATTATTTACTTATTCTTTTTTTCCAGCTCTTTTTCAAGTGATGATGAACTTTCAGTTCATTTTTATCAAAGATGTCACTGTCTAGTCATGTGTACTCAGCTATAAAATATTCACTGTCAAATTGTCAAAATTCTCCACCCGTTCGTACAACAAAAATGCCAATCGATTTACAACGAATCACAAACGGAATGTCAGAGTTTGACAAATTTCCAATCGATTGGAAATTCCTTCTACGAACACACCTATTTAAAAAAAGCGTTCGTATAAACAATTTGGTAGTTGGTGATTTAAAAATCCTTTGTTCGAAGAAATAAATTTGCGGTTTCGGATCAGTTGCCAATTATCAGAATAATTTGCTGACCGGGATCAAATTTTCAGTTTGAACATGAAAACATGCGTATTGCGATGCTGTAGAAAAAGTGTCAAATTTTTACTATTTTTCTATTACAGTGAAAAAAACGGAAATAGCTAACCAGTCAGTTCCTTCTAAAATAAAACGTGAGTAAAATAATTTGTATTTTGTAATACCCGACATTTAAAAAAAATCTCTGGCTTCTTATTAGGATGGCCATGAATGTCAGACACATTACAAAATTATTTGCTTATTCTTTAATTTTTTCAGCTCTTCTTCAATCTTCTTCTATCAAAGATATAACTGTCGCATTGTCAAAATGTTCCACCCGTTCGTACAACAAAAATTTCCAATCGATTTACAACGAATCACAAACGGAATGTCAGAGTTTGACAAATTTTCAATCGATTGGAAATTCCTTCTACGAACAAACCTGACGATTTCGGCGTGACGATAAGTTACGACAAATTTTTAAAAATGCAAAAAAAGTTCTTTTGAAATACTCGAGCGCGTCAGATTTTCATTTTTCCTGAAAGCATATTTTCTTAATCTGACAAAAATGTTGGTGGGTTCCCTTAATCTGACCGAAAAAGGTTTTTTTTTGTTTATTTTTTCTCCTTTCTTTTTCCCTGATAAAACGGGGAATTTTAGAATGACAATAAAGCAATAGATATCTACAACCAACGTAAATGTAGATGAAATGTAGTACAAATTGTATTTATTGTATAAAAAATGGAATGATATAAAAATTGTGTTATAATTGTATTGTTATGTATGACCTTTACATTTTTGCTCAATACAATACAATACATCTTCCTCTTCACTGGAACTTTCATATTGTGGCCGAGTGCCTGTAACATTACATGTTTATGGCACATTCTCTTTTTTGCTTCAATTCTTCACTTCGTTTTGCTTACGGTACGTCCAAAAAACAATTTGACGATCAACAGGCTATTTAATAATATAAATAAATGAAACTGTACATGTTAATGATACTTTTGTATACACAGATACGCGTAATTTTTTCCAAGTCCACGAAAATTGTCGAGAAGCTTTAGGAAAAAAAAGTTTGAGATATAATAAGTTACATAATTTAATCATTGTTGTTTCATATCAATTTTTTAACACCCTCCGTTTTCGAGATATATTCAAAAAACCGGGAGTTATTGAGTTTTCATGATGCTTTAAGTCCAAAAGTTTCAACTTTGAACAAAAATGTAAAAAGACCTTTTTGTGTAAAATAAAATTACCTTTTTTTTTATTTAAACTTTTTTTTTGTAAAATGTATCGTTCGCGACTTAAATGCTCCTCCATACTTCCGGTCATGCGGAAACCGGCAGATTTTGTATTTTTAGTAAGTTTTAGATTATATTCTTCAAAATAAAAAAAATACATAATCGCGCTCGACAATGCTGGATTAACGTTTTTTTACAAGTTCGCTACCCTATAACTCTGCGGCGTCAAGGACTTATCTTCAGATTAGTTAAATTTAGTATTGACACTAGAATCAACCAATATCTTAATCTGACGCGCTCAAGTATTTCAGGCTATCGATTTTTTTTACTAATCTGATCGTCTATCCTAGGCGCGCGTCACTACATATAGAGCTAATACTTTCCAAAGTTGTTCTATTAGGTCTAAGGTATCTCTCATATCTTCAACTGCCATGCTCGAGTATTCCCGAAAAATCCCCTATTCGCCTCCCTAACGTGCCTAAGCAAACGACAATCAGTAGGTAATCAAAATATAACGGATTTTATAATTTTTCTCAACTAAATTCGTCAACTCTACCTCAAATCTTTCATATACTTTCTACCCACTTCTTACTCAACCCTTTTACCGATAATCTAGCTAATTATAATACGACATTGAAGAAATCATTGCAATTATGGTAACACAACAATTCAGCAAAAGGATTTATTAAAAGAATAAGATCCACCTCTCCGAATCCCATCATACAACGTAATAAAATCTACTCTCTGCTGATATTCCCTCCCAAAAGTATGGAATTTTAACAAGTCATCAGTATCAGTCAAATATCAATAATAAAACTCATCAGTCTGTCGTTTGCTGGGAACCAAATACAGTACAATATTAATAGTTATATTGTTCTACAAGCAGTTATTATATAATGATGGCTATTATTCACGAAGGAGCGTTTATGTTGCGAGCCGCAGGAGAGTGACTATTTACAAAGAATTTAAGAATAAATATAATATAGTGAACGTAAATCAAAAGTCAATAGAAATTATATGTAATAAACCCCTTCGACCGGTATTTAATGTTGAAGTAAAATATAACACGTAATTGGCAACAGCGTTACTCACTTGTATTATTGGGTACTTATATAAAAACTATTATAACTCTGTAAGTAGTAGAGCTACTTCTAAAATAAAATATGCACACATGAATAAAAAAAATATGAATATAAGTAGATATTCATCAGGTAATCTTACTAATAATTGTTAAAAAAACAAACGATAATATAATGCGCTCAAAAGAATTAAGCCTACATGTAGGTAAAACATCCATCCATTTTATGAATGAGACATCAAGATGAACAATGTATGACGTATGGGCGAAGGATGGTACGTTGAACAAACTCTACCATATAACTCATACCGTAAATTTTATTCTTAACTACTTACTCACACTACACCAAGTTATTTGTGTTATGTAAAGTACTGAATGGGGTCCTAAGGACCTCATCTGTTTTTTCATGGAAACAAGTTGTACCATAAAAAGTGGATTTTTTCCATTAGTCGCTTTAAAGTTTTGTGAATGTGTTTTAGATGCGGTTTGTGACGAAAGTAGAAAAAATAATTTGTTTACTTAAAACAGATCACTTTATTAAACAAGAAGAAAATAAAACGAGGTGTGTAGCATTATTGAACAAGAAAAAAGATTAATACAGGTCAATTCTATAAGAAGTATAAAAGTTAGACACAGAGGCAGTTTCCGATATAAATGTTTTCATCCATACATAGCAAACATTAGAAGTTGAATCGTATTTTTCTTTGATATTCTAAAGTGTATCATGTATACAGAATAGTAAAATGGAGTTAGCAAATTGTTTGATTTTCAACCATGCTTTAAAATTTACCAGTTGCTTACAGGTAGATACCGCCATCAGCACAATAGTAATTTACGTTACAAGACCAGAAAGTAGTGTTTTTCAAGTCGAGACAAGCAGATTCCAGGGCGAAGCGTAGGCGAGTCCTGGAAGCTTGGTGAGACCTGAACAACACTTATTTTCGGGTGCGTGACGTACAATATTTTTTTAAGACGGACACTTCGATATACATTCAATTCTTTATTTTACTTTAATAACAAAGTGATTAACAAAACTAAAACCAGATAAAATAATAAGTTTGACATAAACGACAAATTAAAAATCAACGAACTGTCATCTCTCGACAATATATCGAAACGTTGTTACCATAGTAACGAAATCAAGGTAGATCGTATTATAAAAGAGCAATTGGAAAATGGATTAAAAATGGACGTCAGAGACCGGCAATAGTTATTTTCCTAACAAGTGCGGAAAGTGATACTTTCCCGCACGCGACTGCAGTTGACCCGAACGACGCGAAGCGGAGTTCTGGCAAGCGGTCAAGGGCGGGAAAGACACTTTACACATGAGTTAGGGACATTATTTTTTCTACGTCCGTATATACTAAAAAGTATACCAACCAATTTTTCGAAAGTTATCATATTTCAACATACATATACAAAACTTTAACCAAAAACTATCATTATTTTTATAAATATTAATATTAGAAACACAATTTGTTGCATTCTGTAAATTACTTAAAATTGCCGGTCCAGTGGAGTTATTTGGTGTTAACTGGTGAGTAGATGACGTTGATGAGGATGGCATCGGTTGAAGGTCACATAAAGATGACGATGAAGGTGACGGCAACGGTTTTAAGTCATTTGTAGATGAAAGAATTTTTTCTGATATATTTTTCTTATATAAAAAAGGGGTGGTTTGGTAGTTGATTTATGACACCACTTTGAAGAATGTACAGAGTTATATCAAAAAATCTTCATTATTTTATATTTTCCAAAAAAATTAAAAATACAACAAAAAGCTAGAAAAGATGTAGATTTTATTTGATGGACTATTTATTCACCTAGTGTAACAATAGTTATAACTTCCGAAGTAAAAAACTATCTAATAAGGTCAAAATTTGCATAATTTTACTTTCCTAGTGCGGGAAAGTGACACTTTCAAAGCCAAAATGCGTGCGGGAAAGTGGGTTAAAACGCACGGTCGTAGAAAAAAGCTTTTTCCGGTCCCTGGCGTCCATTTTCCGGTCTTGATTGGCAACACGTTATTTTCTGGACGAAAAATTGTCCAGAAAGTGTATATTTTCTGGTCGGTCTCTTGAACGAGGAAAATAATTATTGAAAATGGGCTGAATATGTGAGGAAAAGCAAAAAAACTGACCTATTTGACTGGAGAATAGAAATTATCTCAGTGAAAAGTGGAATAGGTAATCCTGAGGTCCTAGAATGATGGTAGAATGTTTACTGATTGGCTAAACGAATGCGAATCCCATAATGATAAAAACTGAATTTAAATAAACATTTTTTCTCTTATTTCTTGGGAATCAAACCACAATAAAGTTTTTTATTTCGACATTTCGGTAGCGTTCCAGCTACCGTTGTCAAGATTAACTAGTGATGAAATAATTTTTGGTCCCTATCTGACACAACGAAAAAAATATGACAACTAGACAATCAATAATATTTTGAAGTTTAAGACTACAAAACTTTGCTGTCAAATTTTATTAAGGTCCATTCATAGTAGATCACATCTCTGGTAAAATGTGAAATAAAATATTTTATTTTATGACATTCTAACGATATGATAGTCTACTAGAAATGGAATCCAGTGAAGTGCACGTTCCAGGAACGGTTTTTATTGGGATAGCGCTTTTTTTCGCTTATTTTGTAAATGTTAATTAAACGCGTTTGTTGTTACTTTTTTGTGTATGATTATTTTTGTTTTTAAAATATGTATGACTCAGTTTGGTGATTTTATGTATTGAAGTGTGTATCGATTAACAACTATTCCAATGATAAATCATGAGAAAACCTCGATAAAAACTTATGATGCTATCCTGATAACGCAGGTAATTGATTATTGGAAATCTCTCTTTCTAACATTGGTAACCAAATTTGACTACATTCGGCTGAAATACTAGCTACACATTTATCTGCATTTAGTTGTATCAAAGCACTTTCTTTGATTTTTCGTCTTTTATTATTGGGCTCTTTCAATATTATTTTTGTCGAATCCCATTGAATTTTATGCCCCTCTTCCCAAGCATGTTCACTTATTCGTACTTTCAATGGTCTAGATGTTTCACGTGAATAGAATTTGTCGCATTCACAAGATATCTGATATATGCAATTTTTTGAAGATTGTTCTTCATTTTTTGGTTTTGTTTTAGTTAGTATAGATCTCAACGTATTGTTAGATTTGAAGCTAGTTCGAATATTGAATTGATTACCAATTTTCTTATTCTTTCCGATGAACCCTCAACATACGGTATTGTCAAGTTTTTAAAAATTATGTTAGCTGAATTATTAATATTATTGTTATTATTATGGGGTATTAACAATGAGCCCTTCTCTATATTCTTAATTTCTCTATTTACAAATTCTGCCGGGTAATTATTGGCATTTAAAACAATTTTTAGTAGAGCTTTCTCCTTTGGGAAATGATTATCATTAGAAAAAATGATTCTGGCCCTATCGTATAAAGATTTTACTACCCCTTTTTCAACGCTTATAGCATGATTTGATTCAAAATTCAAATACCTATTAGTGTCTGTTGGCTTACGATAAACACTTGTTTCATACCCTGTAGGTGTTTTATTGATAATTTTTTACTGAATATAGTAACCAATCAAATTACATAATTTAAAGTCATGTGTCAAATTCCATGCAATCACCGCTGTATTACAGCGAAAATACCCTACTTGTGGTGTTTTCAGTTTGGTGTTTATTTTTTATTAAAAATTAATTAAACGTCAAACTGACAACTGGATTTAAAATGTCGCAAAGATTTGGTATTGAATCTAACGATTCAATTAATTTACCAATTGTACTTTTCACATCTGTAGTTTTAAATAAAAATGAATAATATTTGATTAAAACTAATAAAGTTTGTATTGAAAATTATTGAACGTCAGATTGACAATAAATTTTTTGATATCTACAAAGTGAAAAATTATCTTATCGAATACTCCTCGGGTCTTGATAAATACTCAAAATTTTGTCGAAGAGAATCCTTCAAGCGTGTTGCTCAAAGATAATAGCCCTCGGCCTGCGCAACACGCTTTCAGCATTCTCTATGACAAAATTTTCTTGGTATTATCAAGACCCTAGGGGTATTACTACTGAAAATTTTTTAACAATTCCAAAAACCAATCAAATTTCCTCATTTTATATCATATGAACAATCTCAGCCAATCATGTCAACATTACACTGATAACAGACCATGGGCAATTTTCACGTTACGTTGCTATGGATACATATTGATCTATGCCGATTTTGAAGTTTCGAATATTTAAATTTCGAAATGTCACGATTTAGTTGTTATACTGAAACAAAAAATTTTCTATCCGAATAACCCTCGGATATTGATAAATGCTCAAAAATTTTATGACAACTTTCTCAAGCTTGTTGTTGTAGGCAACAGACCTCCGCCTACGGCGTCGGTCTGTTTCCAAGCAACAAGCTTTCGAAATCTGTCATATAATTTTTTCGAACAATTATCAATGTCCTTGGGTTATTACTACAGATAAGAACATCTAAAAATGGCAAAAAATTGTTATTTTCAATTTCAAATTTTATAGATTTTCCTCCATAATTTATATACGTTAAGAAATCATTCAGAGATACTAAATCATAAGGCCATATTGCAAAAATGCCGTCTACGTATCTCCACCAGACAATTGGTGTTAATTTTTGATTACTTACTATTACAATTATAGTTTAAATAATACCCTTCTTAGTGTGCGTCATCGATTGTTAATGTCTTTCTAACACATTACGTAGGAAGAAATGGAAAAAAGGCAGGTCTGTGATTAATCCTAATCAAAATATCTCAATAAAATGAACCGTTTAAATGTATTACAAATCTTAACCCTAATCTTTGACTTACAAAAATTTGATTGGTTGGTGTTTAGATTACGCGCAAGCTCAACCTATCAATCAAGACATTAAAATACTATGAAGGCGTTACTTTCGTAGCGGCAATGTGTCTTACGTCTTTTTCTACTGTCACACTGACAGTTCTGTACTTTGTTATTTACGGTCAATTATTATTTATGAAAAGTGAATATTAATCTTATTGTTTTATTTATATGAATAATACAAAAATATGCATGAATACACGGAAAAACATCAGCATTTTGAAAGTTCTCAAGTATTTTCAGTAAGAAAAAGAAGCTGGTAATTATTTATTGCATAGCCTTTTCGAATTTGGCTGAATACGATCCTGATGATTTTATTTATCAAATTTAAGGTTAGCTATATGTCAAAATAGCAAATAAAATAAACGACATGCCGAAAACCCGGATATACGTCACAATCGATGACGCACATCAAGAAGGGTATTATTTTAACTATACCTGCGTTATCAGGATAGCATCATAAGTTTTTATCCAGGTTTTCTTATGATTTATCATTGGAATAGTTGTTAATCGATACACCCTTCAATACATAAAATCACCAAACTGAGTCATACATATTTTAAAAACAAAAATAATCACACACAAAAAAGTAACAACACGTTTTATTAACAACATTTCCAAAATAAGCGAAAAAAAGCGCTGTCCCAATAAAAACCGTTCCTGGAACGTGCACTTCACTGGATTCCATTTCTAGTAGACTATCATATCGTTAGAATGTCATAAATAATAGTATATTATTAAACGAGCAATTTATGATTGCCATAATTCACGATGGGTGACGTTTGCGTCACGAGCCGCAGGCGAGGGGCGCAAGCCACCCAAGTGAATTATGGCCATAAATTGCCAGTAGAATACTATACTTTGTCCACAACACTTAATTTATTTATTAATAAATAAAAGTCAGTAGCGATTTGGCATATTACTAACCTCAAAATGTTGTGGCGGCTACTTCAAATAATTTGACATATATAGAGATGGGCGATACTGTAGAAAGTATCAATACAACGTACCGTTATAAATATATTGTTTTAAAATACTTAATATTAGAAAATATCTTTATGAAAAGTATCAATACTAAAAATTACAATATTTTATAGATACGATATATGTCAGAATCAAATTTCCTGAACAAAATACACAGATTTAATAGTTTATTCCATATTGTACCCCCATCTCTAGTCGTGAATTATGAACCATAATACACTACAGTGTATTATGAATCATAATTCACGACAGTTGATATATGGGTACCATATACCTTTAGTTAGGAGGTAAAATATTGACTTATTATTAGGTGGTCGTGGACAAAATATTTTATTTCACATTTTACCAGAGATGTGATCTACTATGAATGGACCTTAATAAAATTTGACAGCAAAGTTTTGTAGTCTTAAACTTCAAAATATTATTGATTGTCTAGTTGTCATATTTTTTTCGTTGTGTCAGATTGGGACCAAAATTATTTTATCACCTGTTAATCTTGACAACGGTAGCTGGAATGCTACCGAAACGTCGAAATAAAAAACTTTATTGTGGTTTGATTCCCAAAAAATAAGAGAAAAAATAATAAATAATGCCACAAGGAACTTACAGAAGATATTTAAATAAACATATTACAAAATTCATCTAAAATACAATATAATACAATAAAATACAAAGTAGTGATACATTTAGAACAGAATAACTGATCACAGTCATACTAATGCAAACATATGCATCCCATACTAATGTTGATTTGGTTTTCCATTTATTTTACTTAATTTATTTCTGGATAGGTTATCAAAAAATAATAAACCTGCTGCTCTTTCTACACTTTCCGGAGGTACCTAAAACATATGAACATATGAGTGGGTAAGTTTTTATTTTCTGAATAAAGTAGAATTATTTCACATCCATTATGAAATCTGGCCAAATATACAGGGTGGTCCTCAAGTAATTGTACATATAGACGAGCAGTACATTCTTCACTTTCAAATATTGCGATTTAAATCAACTAGTCTCAATGAAATGTTGTTATTAAAAGAGATACAGGGTGTTAAACATGACATTTTAATTTTCGTTTTTTACAATAACTTCAACGGTTTTTGACGTATATGCACAAAAATTTGATGTTGGGAGGTTTTTGGAAATGAGAAATCATAATTTTGTACCTATTTCGATGTATTTTTTAGAGGGCACCTCATAGTATGCGACATAAATGTACGCAAAATTTTTTTGCCTTTCACATCAACGCTACTTTTGTAAAAAATAATTAAAGCCACATCATTACGACAAAAAAAAGTATATTTGTTAGTATCCCCAAATCTTAACGGTTTTAGAGATTATCACTTTTTAGTGATTAACTACATGATTATTATCTAATGAAATTACGTTCGAAAAATGAAGTTGTGTTTACGATAATTATTTCCTTTCAGTATTAGATTATAGTGCCAGTTAACATCAAGAATATGAATGGTACTTTGAAGGGAAGTTATTAAAAAATTTAAGAAAAAGTAAATTACACAAAAAAACAATATTGTCTAAAGTAAATGTTCGAAGCCGTAATTAAAGTACCATACATATTTTCCATGTTAACTGCTACTATACTCTAATACTGTTCATCTTAATACTGGAAAGAAATAATTATCGTACACACAACTACGTTTTTCGAACCTAATTTCATTAAATTGTAATCATGTAGTTAATCACAAAAATGTACACAAAATGTGATTATCTCTAAAACCGTTAAGATTTGGTGATACTAACAGATAAACTTTCATTTTGTTGTAATGATGTGGCTTTAATTATTTTTTACAGGCGCTAATGTGAAAGGCAAACAAATTTTGCGTACATACGTGGCCTATGTGTCAAAAAGCGTTGAAGTTATAATAAAAAACGAAAATTAGAATTTCATGTTTAACACCCTGTATCTCTCTTAATATCAACATTTTATTAAGGCTAGTTGATTTAAATCGAAATATTATAAAGTGAAGATTGTACTGTATTCCAATGTACAATTACTAATGGACCACCCTGTAGAGAACATAAACATAAGGTAATAAAGTTTCTAAAGTTAAGATATAGCTACGATTCTTCGATGGTGGAATAATGTCTATCAGAGCTCATAATAGTTACAATAACTTTAATAAGAAATGTAAGCATATAACAGTTTTTGAAATCTGATAGTCTGTGTTGAATAACTTTTTACTTGTTTGAGTGCTGGGAAAATTTGGTATTGGACTGTTGCTGTTCCTTTACTTTTGCCTGACGCTGTAAAAATTCATGTTAACATATTATGAAAGCGTGAAAAATAAGCTGGAAGTAGTTACGCTTATGCCGACTCGATTAATCGATTAATTCACTGGATTTACATAGAAATACAGTTAATTGGGGATGTGACAATGAAGCTCTTCATTTGATCAATTTATAAAAGTGTAATTTTTTTTGTAAATAAATATTACCTTTGTATGATTTTTTGTTTTAAATATCAATACCTAATACCCTTCTTGGTGTGCGTCATCGATTGTGACGTATATTCGGTTTTTCGGTATGTCGTTAACTTTATTTGCTATTTTGACATATAGCTAACCTTGAATTTGATAAATAAAATCATCAGGATCGTACTCAGCCAAATTCGAATAGGTTAGGAAATTAATAATTATCAGCTTCTTTTTCTAACTGAAAATACTTGAGAACTTTCAAAACGAAGATGTTTTTCCGTGTATCTAGGCTTATTTTTATATTGTTTGAATAAATATAACAATAATAATAATATTCAATTTTCATAAATAATAATTGACCGTAAACAACAAAATACAGACCTGACGAGAACTGTCAGTGTGACAGTAGAAAAAGAAGTAAGACAATTGCCGCTACGAAAGTAACGCCTTCATAGTATTTTGAATTCTCGATTGATAGGTTGCGCTTGCGCGTAATAAAAACATCAACCAATCAAATGTTTTCAAGTCAAAGATTAGGGTTAACGTTTGTAATACATTTAAACGGTTGAATTGTTGAGTCAAATACATTTATATTGTATGCCAGTGTAACTTTGTGTAGAGTGCGCATGTGCGCCCATATATGTGCTTTAGAAAGGAGAACTTCCGTTTAGTAGAAGTGACGCGGCTCAATCAACCATAGACTGTGTGTGTTTATATCGTGATCAGTGATGCCAGCTTGGGGATTTTCCCCCTAAATTTAGGGATAAAAAATCTATACAGGGAATTTTTTGGGGATAAAATTTTAATTGTGTTTTTTTAATTGCACTACTTTCCATACTCCATACTTGTATTCAATAAAAGTTTGTATTGATCAAATGATACTACTGTCATTGATGGTTATTGGATGGTGCTGAATTAGCAAAATTATGTTTAATGATATTTTATTAGTTGTTTTTAATGTATTATTCATTTTATGAATAATAAAAATTTTTAGGGGGAATTGCTAGTAATTGTGGTGATTTTAGGGGTTTTGTATGGGTTTTAGGGAGAAAAATTTCTGATAGTTGGCATCACTGATCGTGATAGACTGCAGTGTATAAAAGTACGCCAAACAAGCATGTCGTATGTTATCGTCTCGGTTATTGTTATTGGTAATAAAGCCTATTATATGTTATAAAGTATTGTTTACTTTCAAACCACGCACCTTAACATGGTAGCAGAGCGTGGGTGAAAAGTGAAAATTATAAAACAGTATCTTGTGTACGAAGGAAATCACGTGTAATTAAAAATGGCGAGAAACGGTGAAGCAGCTGTACCGGTGTTTGATGGAGAAGACTATGGCATGTGGAAAGAACGTGTATAATAATGTTATTTTTGAAATTGAAAAAATGCGATGAAGTAGTTATGCGCTCGAAAACGGCAAATGATGAAGAAACCTGGGATGAAAATGACTTGAAAGCTATGAACTACATATATAATGCTATTTCGAATAAACAATTGGAATTTGTTTGCGATGAAACGACGGCTTATGGAATAATAAAGAAATTTGACAATCTGTACCTGCAAGAATCATCGGAATTGCAAATTATTTGCCGAAATAAATTGGAGAGAATAATATTGAAAAACTATAAAGACTCGGCGACATTTTTGGAGACTTTGAAAAATGTGTAAACGAATTAAAAAGTGCAGGTGCAAAAGTGTCGGAAAAGGAGAAACTGACATATACACTAAATACTCTGCCTGACTCATACAGTTATATTGGTGATCTAATTGATACTCTAAAAGAAGAGGACCAAACAGCCGACTACGTGAAAACTAAGATTTAAATGGCGGAGATGAAAAATTAAAAAAGACGACAATCGCGAAAGAAAGTCAAATGTGTTCGCTGTAAAAAGTCGACAAGAGCGGAGATGTTATGGCTGTGGTGACGTTGGGCATATCCAAAGAGATTGTAGAAACAGCGGTTAAGCAACAGTTAAAAAAAGCTCATGGCGTTCGTCGCGTGGACGACGAGGTGCCGGAAGAGGAAGCTATAGAAATGCACATGATTGTTTTGTTCAGTACGTGAATGAATGTGAGAATTTGACAGGAAAAAAGGTAAAATTTTTGAGATGTGATAATGGCACAGAATATTTGAATGGTAAGATTACGGTTTCGCTAAAGAGAGAGGCATTGTTATAAAAAAATTTCCGGGTTATGTACATGAATTAAATGGAACAGCAGAACGTTTCAACAAAACGATTATTAATATGTCAAGAAATACACAAGAGATATTCGTAGAAGAATTATTGAACACTTTCAATGTTAGATTAATAGAACCAATTGATATACAGAGTTCGGCAAAAGTCCGGGACCGGACAAATATCGCAGAAAATATAAATTTTTCGAAACATCTTCTTATACCACAAATTTACCCCAACTGAAACTATAATTTGGAAATATTTTGAAATATACAGGGTGTTCCAATAAAGTGTGGCGTATCAAAGTTATAGATTTTCTAATGGAACACCCTATATTTCATTGCATTTTCTGATTGCCCCTAAAAAATATGATACTCCTTCATAATGGTTCCCTATACCTAAATACAGAGGGTTCCGAGTTATGCTGACTTTTTAAAAAATGTGAATATTTCGAAAAAAATTAATAACTCATTGATATAACAAATTCTAATAGTAGGTTAGGTTAGGTTAGGTTTGTGGTGAGTGGGTCTATAAGGCACTCCACTGCGACTCACAAGAGTCTATTGTGGCTCACACCTATTCAGATTTCACCAAACAAATTCAGCTTCTTAACAAAGCCGATTATTTTATTTGGTGAATGATATTTCAGGTCCGAGGGCGAGAGAGAGACCCTGCCAAACATCAGATACCTGATTCGAGCCGCGGCGGGGCAGGCACAAATTATATGCTCTGCTGTTTCATCATCTTCCAAACAAAGACGGCAAGTCGGATCTTCCGACAGTCCAAGTTTTAGCATATGATGATTCAGATGACAGTGGCCTGTTAAAAGGCTTGTTAGACAACGTAGGTCATGCCTGCTATGGTCTAACATTTGTTTGGAGACAGCAGGAGATTTAGTGTTGGCAGAGACAAAGGTTTTTTGATCAAAGACATGATGCCTGCAGGAGTTCACATCAATATTCCTCTATTTTTAAACACAGCCAGTTTACCCCAGAACAAGTAAGACAAACAGAATGTATTGCAAGAGCTAGAGTTGAAAGAGCCATTCGTAGGATGAAAATATATATTTTAAATTTCATTTCTACTTCATTGTTACCACATGCTGATGCTGTTTTTCATCAGGGAAGTATAAAAGTATTATACTGAGAGTGGCACAAAATCTTAAGTTTTATCCATTATTACACAAATTATATTATAATTATTTATTTAGTTTTTTGTATTCAATCTTTTGTTTTACAGTAGAGATCAAATAATGCAATGTACACCTAATAATTAGTAGGACATTCGTTGAATGTATTCCACGATTGAGTACTAAATATCTCTCTACAGGGGGTTCAAAATTTTCAGTTTCATTATTAAATTATTCAATGTGCAGTATCAGGCTTATTTTAAATGGAACACCCTGTATTGTCAAAGATTAGAATTAACGTTTATAATTCATTCCAATTATGTACATCAATGTAGATGTTCGCAATGATAAAAAACCTGCAAAAATCTAATGATTTGAATGGTAGACATTAACTGTCATTCTTGTCATAAAAACTACTTTTTGTTGGCCACACCTCCATTAATAGAAAATATTTTGAAATGAATTTGTCATTTTGAATAGATCACCCTGAATATTTTCGGACACTACGTTGAATTTTAATGTCACATAAGGCGATTTTTTCTTGCATGTATTAGGCATATTGGGTATGACATATGATGTCCATGCACAAGGATATATAGGTCATTTTTTTAAATGATTCTCTACTTTCAGTTTAAACAATAAACGAATAAACCATCAACTACTAGAATGACCACTAGATCGAAGACTTTTTGTGGATATGTAGGTATGATTTAAGCCACAGAAATAAATATTAATTGCAACGTTTGGATACAAAGTCTACTAACTTTCAGGAGCTGGTTTAAAATGCGCGGGAATACGTCATCGTGCCTGCCCTATTCAAACTGCTCTGTGGGTTTGTCATTGTAACCTCTCTATAACATAAATAATTATTCTTCCAGAAAAAATGCTGGTGGTTTCAAACTGCCTAATATTATTTATGAAGAAATAGACTTGTTTAATGAAGATGACAATCTTGGCATAATTCTTCAGGGTAGCTATTCTTGAAAGTCATACGATCCGGTGCTTCTCTCGTACGATGGGCTCTATCCCGTGCGACTCCCACGGTCGAAATCGACTAATTCTTGAACCTACATGTGAACGTTCGAAATTATTGCGTTGTCAGCATTATTTGATACAAAAGATCTACTTTTTAGTTTTTCTTAGCCTCTTTTTTTGTACGGTTGTCATAATTTTCTGTCATCAATTATTTTTTATGTTTGTTATGTTATATTACCAATAATAATAGACTTAATAATACTTATGACAGAATGAAAACAAGTTTCCATAAAAAACCTCTTCACTGCGAAAGCGCTAATTCATTCGACTCTGCTCCTCTATGTCGGATCATGCGATCCGGAGAGTATGATTTTTATAAGATCAATAATATCGGATCACGGGCCAAGAATATAACAACGATCGCCTCATGTGATCATTCTCCATAAATCTATGACGCTGATTCTTCAAGCATAGACATCCAGGAAGCCTCTGACTATTTCAAACTATTCCGCCAACAAGCGTCAAATCTGAAAGATGTTTTTCCTCTTCTGCCTTAAGATGTGTTGTGAGTGAGACAACGATATCTAATGAAGCAGTCCGCTATTACCACCAGTACAAAATTTTTACGTCTAAAATGGGGGTCTGTTTTCTAGGCAGTCACTTGTGGGATTTGAAATAACCATATTCTTACATTGTGAGTAACTTAAGCATTTACCTAGTATATATATATTTTTTATACATTACCCAACGGAATTCTTTGGTCTTTAGTTTGCGAAAAATGAAATAGATATTAAACAAACTAATTGTATAACTAATTGTATAAACTTGTATAAATTTCGCAGGTAAGTTTTAATTCGTTCGGAAGTAGAAAAATAAATGATTTCTCCACCGATGCCGACGTGACAGGAAGTGAGGTTTTTGATTCAATCCAGACTAATTTTTATATGGCATCCAGGCTTCAAACATTAAAATTATTTGTAGCCTTAAATCTAATGTGGCAAAAAAGAATTTATGGAGATGTACTATACCCGTAGTATAATGTGAATAAGTGCAATCACAACGAACAGGAGTGCCAACTGACAGGACAGAAAAAGTGAACACAGAGAAGTAGAGAGGACGGCAAATGGATAGATGTTAAATCATCGGCCCCTAATTAATGTATTCGGTACATGTAAATAATTATTAGAATAAAGTGTAAGGTGCTTCCGGACCTTTTTGCAATATTGTGTCTGCAATCTACCTATCACAGTGTCATAAGACACCTCAAAAATGAGCAGGGTGCAGTGTTATTGCAAAACAACCTGCCTGTGATTTATGCATCAAGATCACTAACTGAATGTGAAAAACAATATGCACAAATCGGAAAAGAAATGCTTGCTGTTGTGTTTGGCTGTGTTCGTTTCCATCATTATATCTTTGGGAAAAAAATTACAGAAGGAAGTGACCATAAACCTTTAACAACTATTTCCAAAAAACCTTTAATAAAATGCCCATTAAGACTACAAAGAATGCTTATTAAGCTACAATCTTATGACACAGAAATAAAATATAAACCGGATCTCAATTAGTTGTAGCAGATTGTCTATCCAGACAATTTATAAATGGTTACAAAAGTAATGAAGACCTGGAGCAAGAAATTGAAGCTCAGGTGAGCCTGATAGATAAAATAATTGGGGTATCAGACAAACAATTTAAAATAATTCAGGAGGAAACAAAAAAGGACACAGATCTAAGAATAGTATTGAAATTTGTCTTAGAAGGGTGGCCGAATAGTAACAATTATTTCTTGGATGAAATTGAAACATTTTGGGATAGTAAGGAACATATAGTAGTAGTATAAACAATGTGCTATTTGAAAATAACAAAATTATTATACCAAAAATCTTAAGAAATGACTTGCTTGGAAAATTTCACTATAATCACATGGAAATTACAAAATGTCAATGGAGATCCACACAAGGTCTTTATTGGCCAAATATCAACAAAGATATTGAAAACTACATAACAAATTGTGACACATTTCTAAATTTCAGAACATCAAATGTCAAAGAACCTCTGATACAGTCAGAGGTTCCAAGGAAGCCATGGGAGGTAATTGGCACAGACATTTTTTCTTTTTCAGGGAAAAATTACATTATGGCACTAAATTTGTAGAAGTGGCCCCAGTCGATAAATTAGGTAGGTATAGTACAATTCATATATTGAAGTCATTTTTTGCTAGACACGGTATACCTAAAATAATCCGGTCAGATAATGGTACAAATTACAGCTCAGAAAAGTTTGCTGAATTTGTTAATTCGTGGAATATAGAACATGTAACGTCGAGTCTTACGCATGCACAATCTAACGGAATGGTTGAACGTTGTATACAAACATTTAAAAACATAATGAAAAAATCTTAATATGACTCGAAAGATTGATATTTATGTCTTTTAGAATACCGAAATACACCAATTGACGCCAATAACCATCACCATCCCAAATGCTTTTCAACAGGGAGGTTCTTTTACCAGAAGTTTCACTCACTAAGGAATATAGAAATGAAACTCTACTAAAAGGGAAATAAATAATGCAAAAAAAACTATTTTGTCAAAAACACAAAATAAATAAAAAACGTTTTTAAAGAGGAGGATAAAGTACGAGTACAAGAACAAGACAAAAGTAGTTAGCAGCCAGCGAACATTGTAGATAACTCCATAAAAACAAGCACATTTAGAGTTAAACTAGATAATGGATCAGTAGTTGGAAGAAATCAAACATACTTAATCAAAAACAGCAACAAGGTAAAAAAATATGATGCCACTTTATAGGCAACTGGCAATACCAATGATAAGGTAAGGCCGAAAAGAAACATTGTATAGCCGACAAAATTAAAAGATTATAACTGGTAAAAATATACCTAAGTATTTAAAGGGCGATTCAAAAAAAATTAATATACATGTGAAAACGGGAGATGAAGTATAGTGTAAATAAGTGTAATCACAACGAACAGGAGTGGCAACTGACAGCGGACAGTTGACAGCCAGGACAGAAAAAGTGAACACAGAAGACAAGTAGAGAGGACGACAATAAAAATGGATAGAGGTTAAATCATCGGCCACTAATTATTGTATTCGGCACATGTAAATAATTATTAGAATAAAGTGTAAATAGAACAAACACAACCACTGAATATTATTACACCAGTTTTAACAGCTCCTTGAAAATAGCATAATATGAAAATATTCAATTAATAGGGACGGATTAGTACTAGTAAAGGCCCATCCCCAATCAGTTTAGTGGCGAAGTGGCACTTCGGCACGCGTGCTGGGACAATGACGTTTAAACGTAAGTATCCTCAATTCAATTTCGTGCTGACATGCGCGCCGACTTGGAAGTGCAAGCTTGCAAGCTACAAGCTTTTTCGGTGCGTGCCGAATTGTGTCATGCGCATTTAATCATGGGGGAAAATAATTTAGGCAAGAACATCACAAAAAACACTGGAAGAATACGCCCAGGCAGACACATGGGAAGAAATTCATGAAAGAACCATCAGGAAAAGTAGCGAAAGAGCTGCTCTCAATGAGCAGCAACAAACTACGCACCATAACGGGGCTACTTACGGGACACTTTCCCACAAAGGAGCACCTGAACAAAATAGGGCTGTACAACCTACAAGCTTGCATGCAGAAGATGCAAAAAGGACACCGAAACTGTATTGAAGACCCCAAATGACTCCAGAAGACTTCTACAACCAACCAGCAGAGAACCTGCATGAACTAATACAGGGAACGGATTGGCAGAATAGGCTGTAGTCACAGCACTAGGAGGATCCACAATAAGCCCAGGAGGCTGAGGGGGTTCCTTAAAAAAACTACTACTACTACAGATGTGCAGGCGAGCCTTGACCTAGCCAAACTAAAGTCACGGTTCCAGCACTGAGGCCACTGGCGGGCCCATTGTGCCATTCCTGCTACCTAGTCATCCATGAAGCCGAGCCCTTCAATAAAGGCCACAACCTTTTTCAGTGGATGCCTGCTTGTGTCTCCAGGAGTCATGACAGGGACTCCAAAGATTCGCCTGAGTAATACAGCCCAGTGTGGACACTCTAACGCCCGGTTTCACAATGTCAAGTTATCCTGAGGTTAACAAATAACCCTTGGTTACCTCAAAACAAGTGTTTCACATTGTTCAGTAAAGGGTTCAAGTTATGGTTAACTCTCAGAATATTTAACCACCAGAAAATCTAGTGGTAATAATAATAACCTGGAGATTCTAACCTAACAATTAAAGCTATTGCTGTATCTGTCACGTATCTGTCACAAAACGTGGTATCTGTTAGCATATTTTTTTGAGTGGAAAATGAACGATTATGAGGTAAATGCATATAGTAGTGATGAGGAACCAAGAAGACCAAAAATGATAAGGCCTAGATCCGATTATTTTGAGGAATTCGACAATTACGATTTTTTCTGTAGATTTAGTTTGTCCAAGAGAACTGTAGAAAGGCTCTCAGAAGAAATCTTCCAGGTCACCGCATTGGTTTCTTTAGATTCTATTATGTTCTTATATTTACTCACTAAAGAAACCAATAGATGCTCCTCTTCTTTAGAAAAGTTGGAACATCTCTTACTTATTTGTGTTTCCATAATTGAATTTGAAGCACTATTTTATTCAAAAATTTGTCGTCACTTACACATAAAATAAACATAACCACACAACTTTTTTGTTTCAATTGACATGAAACATGAAAATCAGTGTTGGATTTCATACCAACGCAACAAAAATTAATGAACAGTCTTGGTTACCTGACCTGCAGATGAATAATGATTGTGAAACATGTCCCTGGTTAAAGTGAGGGTTAAAGTTTCGGTCAAAGTTACTTGACCCTAGGAGTTAACCACCGATTGTGAAACTGGCTGTAAGAGAACACGAACTGACGTTTCATCAGTCATGCCGCAACCCCTACATAGGGAACTTTCCTCTACTCCTAGATTGTAGAGGTGCTTCCTCATACAGCAGTGCCCTGTTAGGAGTCCTGCTATCTTCCTCAACCTACTCCTTGGTAGTTCAGTAGCTGCCCCAGCGTGTCCATCAGTCCATTCCTTCAGTAGAAGTTTGGATTGTCTAGGACCCTGCAGAGCATTCCAATGAGCGAGGTGCTGGTTCCTCAGCCACTTCCTCGTCTCCTTGCGTATTGTTTGTTTTGTTAGGCTGAGGGTCGGGCCCGGGCCGCAGAAAAGAGCTGCCGCCCCTCCCGCAGCCAGTGCATCCGCCATTTCGTAGCCTTCAAAACCAGAGTGGGTCGGAATCCATTCTAGCCGCACTGCGTTCTGACTTGCAATATCAACAAGTCGTTCTCGACATTCGTCAGCAAGTCCCGAGTTGATGGTATATCCACTCAGGGCTTTAATTGCTGCCTGACTGTCGGTGTACATGGTTATGCGTCGATCCACATAACCTCTGTCTAAGTTTATCTGCGCACATTCCAAGATAGCGTATATCTCGGCCTGATATGCAGATACACCATCACCCAATGGTATACAGATTTGTGTCCTTGGGTTCCTAGAGTAAATTCCAGCCCCTGCTCTGTCACCAGAGCATGAGCCATCTGTGAACCAGACAGTCCCATGAGGCTGTGTATTCGTCTCTTTATCCTAGGATTCTCTGTCCCGGATCATAGCCCTGTATGGGGTTGCGAAGTAATACTTGCGCAAGCATTCGTCAGACGCTCGAGCCAGAACTGGAATATCTTCCAGGAGCCCCCAAACTGACCACCCATGAAGGCGTGCCAGTTGCGATCTAGCCGTGACCAAGGTTACCCTCGGCCACCAGACCAGAGCGGCATATGTGAGCATAGGCAGCATGATCACTCTATAAAACCATATGATCGTTTTTGGGGTCAGTCCCCACCTCGGACCAATGGCTCTCCTACAGGCCAAATACGTGTTTGTCACCTTGCTTAGGCGACTATCAAGATGAGCCTTCCATGTCAGTGATTTATCAAGGATCACTCCTATATACTTCACCTGTTGAACCACCGGTAGTGGTCTTATACCTCTCTTCTACTAACTTCAACTGTCAATTTTTACTATGGTAAAAAAATAAATATATCTTAAATCAAAAGTATGTACTGGGAACGTGCTTAAATTACTCACAATATAAAAATAGAGTTATTTTAAATCCCACGAGTGACCAGAACGGCCTTGAAAACAGACACCCATTTTAGTCGTGAAAATAAAATTAAAATAGCGGACTTCTTCATTGATGACGGCTGTGTGTTATTCTTAGTTGGTTTCTACTACATCAATATTAATATTTTTTGTTGTTTTGCTATAGCTTTAGAAAACAGTTTTATTTTGTTTTTGCTTTTTTAATTATCATTATTTATCATCAAAATTAAAAATAATTTCATTCTGTAATCCCCTAGTCCCAGTATTGGACTATGAGCCCATGGGAGAAAAAGTGTCGCGATTTGAAACAGCAGCAAACCCATTCAGAACGATTGTTTATCATGCCACAATCGGTTCCAGCACTATGGCGTACATTTTCTCTTGTGCAGAAAAGTGCAGTGGAAAACTGAACATTTCATTCTTCACCCCCTGAAACCGTGATATGAAACTGTACGCCGTTTGTTACATTTGATAGTGGAATCATAGGAGATCGGTCCAGACTTTATGGCGTTCAAAAATAATCGTTCGGAAAATGTAGGGAAATTTTTAAAAACTTTCATTTTTCACCCCCCGAAACCGTGATATGAAACTGTACGCCATTTGTTACATTTGATAGTAGAACCATAGGAGATCGGTCCAGACTCTATGGTGTTCAAAAATAATAGTTCGGATAATCTAGGAAAATGTTAAGAAACTCTCTAAAAAGGTGATTTCGAACTGTACGTCATTGGTTTCTGTAGATTATACAACATATAAATAAAGATTTGACAGAAGTGCCGTACAAAAAAAGTTGTGTGAAAAGCCGTGGAAAATTGTTTCTTTTCCAAGATTTTCCTACTCAAAAAAGGTCATCTGAAACTGTACGGCATCTAGTACAATAAGTTTCTTTTATAATAAAATAATGTCGTACAAAAATAATAGTGTGGATAGTCAAAAAACAAAATTTTCCAAAAATGTATGTAAGTAATACCTACAACTGTTAGTTTTAGCATATGATCATTTTCACGCGGGAAATCTCATGAAAAAAATGAATGGCATTGGTTGCAATCAATTTATTATTTATAAAGAAATTATTAAATCATGTCGTGCAAAAATATTTGTGTGGGAGGTCGTAAGAAAGTTCTGCCAAGCCGACTTGATTTAAAAATCGATTACTTACCGAAGAACAAAGTTATTATAGTCTTTTATATTTATATTTTATAATTTAAATTATATTTATTTCTGATATTAATAATATAATCTGTCATTTTCATTCTTTATTTATTTGATTTTTTGTTCGCAATATAGATGTAAAATTTCAATTTTACATTTCAATTTCAACAAAAGTAATTTAAAGTAATTTTGATAAAAAAAGTTATTCTTCATCTGAGGTATCGCTTTCCATATCCGAAGTAATGTTAAAATCTATACATTCCGGATCTATATTTTCATCGTCATCTGCAAAAATATACAAATATTCATCTTATTACTATTATCAACATATATCATGGGCAATATGGATATTTTTCCTTGATCATGAATATCAGATTGGGTATCACATGGGTCATCACACTTCTTATCATCCAATAGCTCATCAGCTTCAATTAGGTCCATTACCGTTTCAGGGCATTCTTCGCCATCAAACCAATGAAAAGCATATCTGTTCTGTTCAATTTTCCACCCATAATTGACGGGACTTAACTGTGTTGGGTTTTTTACATTGGAATTGCACCAAATTTGTGGAATGTAGATCGATCTACGATACTGCTGCTCCAACTCCTTGCGTGAAGGAGGAAAACTACATGCTGACAATTTTGCAGTGCTTTTTTTGAAGCTTTCTTTTTAACTTTTAGGTTTATACTTCTGATCAAAGATTATATATTGTATAATCTACAGGAACCAATGACGTACAGTTTGAAATCACCTTTTTAGAGGGTAGAAAATAAGAGTTTTTAAAAATGTTCCTAGATTTTCCGAAAGATTATTTTGAACGTCATAGAGTCTGGACGGATCTCCTATGGTTCTACTATCAAATAATGTAACTAACAGCGTATAGTTTCATATCACGGTTTCGGGGGGTGAAAAATGTGAGTTTTTAAAAATTATCCTAGATTTTCCGAA
>CAJUYG010001249.1:90822-105743 GCA_910591675.1 Galerucella calmariensis
ACAAACGGCGTACAGTTTCATATCACGGTTTCAGGGGGTGAAAAATGAAATGTTCAGTTTTCCACTGCGCTTTTCTGCACAAGAGAAAATGTACGCCATAGTGATGGAACCGATGGTGGCATGATAAACTATCGTTCTGAATGGGCTCGCTGCTGTTTCAAATCGCGAAACTTTTTTCCCCATGGGCTCATAGTCTATATAGCAAAAACCTTCCGGAATTGCAATCCCAGTTTTCGAACGTCTGAAACTTAATGAGTACTAGCTATAGAAGGATTTTTTTATCAGAAAAAAATAAGTATATATAAGTTTATCCAACTTTATTATTAACGTGATGTCTTCCCCAGTTTCTTTGGCCTTCTTCGAATTGCTTTTGCAAATAGCTACACTACGTATTTTTCTGCCAGGCATATTGTGAGATAGAAAATAGAAGTGGATAGAAAAATTTAAGCTTCACATTGACCATATAATATGTTACATGACTTTTATTAAATTATAGCTGTTAACTTGCGTTGCTGAAGATCTTGTAACATGCTGTTCAGCGGTTACCTTTTTGTCTTAAAACTATTTTATTCAGTGAATTTTTGCGGCTCATTAGTCACTTCCTCCCAAATTTCTACTGAATTTCTAAACATGCCGTTCCCTTGTCGCATTAGCCACTCCAAAATGAAACATTGATTTTTATTAAATTCCCTTTCCATTTTTGTCTGTCGATGTTCGAAATCTCAATTTTCGAGTGGAACTCTTTTGTTTCCTCTAACTGCCACTTTAAAGGCAACACATCATTTATTTTATATTTTTTTTTGGTGAACAATTTTCTATTGTCTGGTTGGTAAGTTAATTATTGTATTTTTCCTAGGTTATTTTCTAGTGCTTACAGCTTATCATTCTATACTTATTGCTTATTTGCTAATTTACATTTTTTGAATATCTAAGGAACAAAACGAATAGAATAAAACAGACCACTGTTGGTTTTTTATGCGATATAGCATAAGCTTCTTTTTCACCTGATCTGTTCTATTTATTCGTTCCTTCCTAATGTTTTTTTCTAGTTCCTTATCCCTGTTTTCTTTTTTTTCCACAGCTCTGCAGCCAGCATGCTCACGGTGATTTTAGGGCAAGTTTAAGACAAGTTCCCAATTTTAAATCTAGGCAAGATTCAGTCACCTTTGTTCCCATTCCCGATCCGTGCGAGAGGAGACATCACCGACATCGCCACCATTGCCCTAAAAGCTGCAAATATTCTCAGCCTTATAAGATTAGTTCTTTCGTCTTATCTTTAGCGTGTGTAAGATTTGGAGTTGGGGTGCTAATTAGCTAACAATGTATTCTCTTCGTTTGATTTTTTGAAATATTCAATTTTTGTTTAATTTTCAAGTATTTCAATAAATAATTATTATTCAATAATTATTGAATTGGATAAACGTGTCCGGGAATAAATATATTCATTTTATTGATTTTTTTTGTAACTTAACCTTAATTTTTTTGCGCGATCGATCTTTTTTGTTTATTAACAGCATCGGTTGTCAGGACGGTAGGTTGTGTTTACTGGTTTGTAAGTCTTAACACGTCGGTAAGTGATTTACTTACCGACGTCTTAGCCCTACATATATTTAAGTGGTACTAAATAATATATTACTCAATTCATTACACAAAAGGAACGAAGTTTATTTATATTTTTTAATGAACAGAACCTAACTGAACAATATAAAAAGAAATAAATAACATGAAAACAATTTCACCAAAACGCAAGTTATATTTTAAACTGATCGAGAACCCATGGATTGGGCTATCTATCGGGCGCGTCCCCAGGTGGCGGATAGGGCAACCGCCAAGGATCTGAGTCGCCGGTCCATTGGTCAGTGGCAGAAATAAGTAGGGTGAGGGGAGCTAAACCTCCCCAAAAGCGTTTGCGAAACATGCCACCGCGGACCAGCCTACCCAAGCTAAGGTGTAAGGAATCGTGCCGACAGCTGAATGGCCGCAGGATGATATGCCCTGCCCCTGCAGGAAAGCGCCCTCTTGAGCACCTCCACGGAGGGGACTCCTAGAATGCTGAAAAAGCCGCACAGCGACAGAAATGTCGCCGCGCCTTCCAAAACCTTTGCGGATGCCGCCTTGAGACACCTCAAGGTTGCTATCATAGATGAGACTAACCCGTACGGTAAGGTTACCACAGAACGGGAAAGAATCATTAAAAATCAACTGCTAGAGGAACTGGACAAGATCATCTTCTCCGCCTCCAGCAGCAATATCAAAGCGCCCACGTTTAAGTCGTGGACATACTCCGGTGAAATCATCAGAGTGGTCTGCGATGACGACGGGACGCTAGAGTGGCTGAAAAAAAGCTACAAAAAACCTCAAACCGTAGGAGGAGGCATCACTGGCGGTCGTTAGTGTGGATAGGCTCCCTAAGCTGACCAAGGCCTCGCTCTGGATCCCGGAGGACGTCCACAAGACGACATCCGGTGAAAAAGAGAGGGTACTTGGTCGGCTTAGGGCGCAGAACCTTGATCTGACGGTGGCAAGGTGGTGCACTTTCCATCATGAGGTAAAGGTGAACCCAGAAGGACACATGTTCGTCTTCGGAATCGGAGACGAGGATATGGCTGCCCTCAAGAAGAAGTCGATGAGGATGAGCTATGCGTTCACCTCATTGACTATCAGGGTAACGAGAAAGGAAGCAGGGGGTACCTCTGAAGAACCGAGGTCCTTGGTAGTCGAGCCACCTAATGTGGATATTGACCCCAAGGCCACCATGGGTCCCGAAAAAGACGTCGAAGCAGTCGATGACCTGACGGAGGAGGCACCCGAACACAGCGAGCTCGTCTCTCCCCTAGCGGAGGAGCAGATGGACCTCTAAAGCAAATCCAATTCCATGCAACCTACTCATGGGCAAGGACGTTGGAAAAAAGGTAAATATTATACAATGCAACCTCCAACACAAAAAGGCGGAAACGGCAACGGCAACACTATGTCGCCACCTTGATGTATTGGAGGATGCAATAGCTTTGATCCAGGAGCCCTGGATAATAAAGACCAAAACTACTGGTTTCAGTAGCCTAACGGGTCAAATTTTTAGCCTACTAAGCAATCAGCAACCTAGGACAGCTGTTTACGTCCCAAGGAAATACAGAGCCTCTCCGATGGCACAATTCTCCACCTCAGACCTGCGGTTAAAGTGGAATGTCTAAATGGAAGAGGCAAATATACGGCGTTGGTACTCGGTGTACTTACCTTCAGATGCAGCCACCCTACCACCGACTAAAGAGATGGAGGTACTAGTGGATCACTGCCTCAACCAGAGAGTGGAGCTGATATTGGGTTGCGACTCAAACTCACATCACTTGAGCTGGGGCAGCAAGGATATCAACGCCCGAGGTAAGTCTCTTTATGAATATATAATTAAAAAAGATCTAACAATCTTAAACAGAGACACGGAGCCGACATTTATTAACACCCGTAGCCAAACATTAATAGATATTACGCTGGCGACAGCCAAAATATTAAATAAAATTCAGAATGGCAGGTGTAAACATTATTATTATTATTATCATATTTCTATGTCAGACCACCGCTGGCTGACCTATACGGTAAGCCAGGATCTCAGGACCACTGTAAAATCCCGTGACCCGAAGAGGACGGATGTAGCTCTCTACAATCGACTCTTAAAAGGTGCTTTGCGGGAAACAGAGGTCCTGACTCCTAGCAATAATGAGGAACTGGAAAGGTACGCAGTATCTAAAACAAAATAGACATTGCCTATAAGGAATCCTGTCCGATGACGATGGTTCAGACAGGTGGCACGACCAATACCTGGTGGTGCCCTGAACTGGAACACCTCAGAAAGACAGCGAGAACGACCTTTAACAAGGCAAACAAACAAAACTCAAAGAGGACTAGGGAATATATAAAGCCAACCTCAAAGAGTTCAAAAAAGTCAGCAGACAAAAGCAAAGAGAAGCCTGGAGAGCCTATTGTGAGGCAGTCGAAGACTTCCCACAAATTTCTATGCTACAGAAGGCACTCTCAAACGACCACCATAAGAGTATCGGCATCCTGACAAGGGAAAATGGCGACAAGGCCGCCAACCTTCAAGAGAGCGCTGAGATTCGTATGGAAACTCACTTCCCAGGTTCTGTCTTTCCTGGAACGTCAAACTGGACGGAAGAACCAACAACACCCTCACAATACGAGTGGCAATCTGCTAGTGCAGTAATTGATGAGGACAAGATAAGGTGGGCCATATCGGGCTTTTCCCCCTTCAAGTCACCAGGACCTGACGGAATAAGACCAGCCCTACTTCAATGGGGAATGAATACTCTTATGCCGCACCTGGTTGGAATTTTCAGAGCCTCTTTAGCTCTGAGGTATATTCCCAGTAAGTGGAGAGAAGTACGAGTGGTATTTATACCCAAACCAGGTGGGATGGACTACACCTTACCAAAAGCATTCCGACCAATTAGTCTCACATCGTTCTTTTTAAAAACAATGGAGAGGTTATGCGAGCGGTATATAAGAGATGAAGTGCTAGTTCACAACCCACTTCATCCAAATCAGCATGCATATACTCCGACAAGTTAAAAAGCTGAAAACTGCATATGAATACTACTGGAAATCTCTACGAGAACATCATGAAAAATCATCTCTATCAAACAAGGTATCATTACTTAAAAAGCTATGTAGGCTACAACTTAATGAATCTGATAGTATGGAAAGTCATCTCATGAAAATAATTGAGCTAGTAGATAGACTCACAACTATGGGTGAAAATCTAGCCGAAAATTTAGTAGTAGCATTCATACTGAGTAGTTTACCAGAAAGCTACAACACCATTGTGATGGCATTAGAAACAAGGCCCGAAAAAGACTTGAAAATAGAACTTGTCAAAGAAAAATTGATTCAAGAAAGTAAAAGGCGAAATGAAACAAAACGAGATGAAAACCAAACAGCTATAAAAATAAAAAGTAATTTTCACAAAACAAACAAATCTTGTGAGTTCTGTAAAAGAAGAGGACATATTCAAGATGAATGTTGGTTCTACAATAAAAACAAGGATCGGTCCCAGAAAACAATATCACAGAAAAAATATCCAACACATAGAGCAAAGAAAATAGTCAACAAAAATGATGAAGAGGATCTTGAAGAGAAACCTGGAGATGAATATGAAGAAGACGATAGAAATGACAAATACCATATATGTTTCATGATGACACCTTCATCAAGAAAGCAGTGGTATATTGATTCAGCCGCTGCATGTCACATGGCTTGCGACAAAGATTTTTTTGAATATTTGGATGAAAACATTCATGAACCAGTATATCTAGCTGATGGAACAAAATTAAAATCCGAAGGAGTAGGCTATGGATGGATCAATGTAGATGCTGAAAATGGAAAGTCAAACAAATATAAAATCACAGATGTACTATATGTTCCAGATATAGATGGTAATTTATTATCCGTTAAGAAATTAACTGATAAAAATTTGACAGTTAATTTTAAAAATGATGAATGTGGAATAGAAAAGGGATCTATTCTGATTGCAAAAGCACATATGAAAGGAAATTTATATGAACTGAAAACGACAACTAAATTAAGTTAACAAAACAAAATACTAAAAAATGTGAAATAAATTTATTACATAGAAGACTAGGACATAGGGATATTCAAACTATTCATTTATTGGAGAAGAAACAGCTGGTGAATGACATAAAAATAATAGGCATTGAAGAAAAGACACCATGCGAAGTATGTATTCGAGGAAAAATGATGAGAAGAAGTTTTCCAAAAGTATCAGAAAATAGGGAGAATAATATTTTGGATTTGATACATTCAGACTTATGCGGTCCAATAAAAAATAGTACTCCAAGTGAAAATAGATATATTTTAACATTCATAGATGATTACAGTAGATATGCACACATTTATTTACTAAAACAGAAGAATGAAGTTTTCGAGAAATTTCAAGAATTCAATGAAATGATGCACACAAAATTCAACAAATACATTAAAATATTAAGAAGCGATGGTGGAGGAGAATATTCGTCAAATTCAATGAAAGAATATATGAGGAAAAAAGGAATACGCCATGAATTAACAGCTCCATACTCACCAGAACAAAACGGTGTAGCAGAAAGAAAAAACCGATACTTGATTGAAATGACAAAATGTATGCTTTTAGAATCATCACTTGATAATAAATTTTGGGGGGAAGCTGTTATGACAGCCAACTATATTCAAAATCGATTACCAACAAAAGCTTGTCAGAAAACTCCATTTGAGCTATGGAATAATAAAAAACCAAATTTGGGGCACACAAGAATATTTGGGTGTGATGCTTACGTTTTTATACCACATGAAAAAAGAAGAAAATTTGATGATAAATCGAGAAAAATGACATTTGTGGGGTACAGCGAAGAATCGAAAGCATATAGATTATTGGATATAAAAACATGCAAAATTACAATAAGCAGAAATGTGAAATTTATTGAATATGATCAATTTAATCAAAAGCAGAAAAATGAAAACGAAGAGAAAGAAAATAAAGAAGTGAAGATAAATATTTTAAGCAAACAACAAAAAGAAAAGCAAAGAGATATACCAGAAAAGTCAGAACAAAAAGAAATAGAAAATCAAGCGAAAAGTAATGAAACAGTTGGAATTGCTGAAGAAGTGATAAACAAAAAAGTTGATGATGATAAAGAGATAGAGACAAATAACTACATGAAACTAGAAGATGATAATGAACCCAAGACATTTGAAGAAGCAATGAAAATGATAAATAGGAGAAAATGGATAGAAGCCATGGAAGATGAAATAGAATTTATGAAGGAATGTCAAGCATGGGAGTTGGTGGATTGTCCAGAAGACAAACGAATAGTTGATTGTAAATGGATATACAAAATAAAATTTGATCCGAGTAATGGAAATGTTAGATATAGGGCAAGACTTGTAGCGAGAGGTTTTTCACAAACATATGGAGAAGATTACGACGAAGTATTTGCTCCAGTTGTGAAGCAAGCAACAATCAGAGCTCTTCTCACGATAAGTGGACTGAAAAACAAGATAGTCAAGCACCTAGATGTGAAAACAGCATACTTGAATGGAGACTTAGAGGAAACTGTTTACATGAGTCAACCGAAAGGTTTCCAGAATAAAGAGAATCCCCAACTAGTGTGCAAATTAAAAAAGAGCATCTGTGGTCTAAAACAATCAGCCAGAGTTTGGAATAATAAAATAACAGAAGTGCTAATTAATAATGGTTTCAGAAGGGGAGAAAATTGGCTTGAAGATTATGAATATTTAGATCGAGAAGGGGTGTTGGAATCGACTAAATATTACATTCATATTTTGTTTATTGTCATATATATTTTATTTTTCAATATTGACATTAGTTAGTTGTCAAATATAATTAATAAAAAGTCTGTCACTTGAATAAAGTTTATTATATACCTTAAATAAAAGGAAAGATAAAACCACAACCTCTAACACCGTTGCAGCTCTAGAACGTTCACAAAATGGTTGGAACGCAAATAGTACCGTAATATTACGGTCACGAATAGCTTGGAACAGCATTAACTATATGCACTTACGCAGTGCCATTCTAGGATGGTTCTTTGCGAGGTTAGAACGAACCCAAGAAAAAACAATGACTGCAATTCTACATATATTGGCCAAACTTCTCAGAAATTGTCCTGTCGTGTATCTCTCCATAAGAGTGATATAAGACTACATCCTGGAAGATGTCTTCTCGCTAATCATGTTTCCTCTTTAGACCACATAATTGATTTTGAAGGGATAAAGATCCTAGCACGTGAAAATAATTACAATAAAAGATTATTCTTGGAAATGGCTTTTATATCTCAAGAGGATGACCGGATTAATAGGAAAACAGACATTCAAAATTTAAGTAGTCTCTACTCTCTCCTTTTAACTTTAGATAAACATAATTTTCATAAACATAAAAGTAATAATTACAATATTTCTTTATAGCATTTGATTAAACTTTGGTACCTCCCCCGTATTCTATTAATATATTTTTAATTATTTTTGATGAAGTCATTATGGCTTCACTACTTATTCTTTTTATTGTATCTCATATAAAAGAAGATCTATTCTTAACCTATTTTCGATAATTAGTCGAATTCCACGTGTTTGTGTGGATTCTCACTATGTTTTTAAAATGAATTTTAATATTTCAACTTTTCAATTATTTCACAATGTGACTGTTAAGTGACTGTAACTAGGGCTCTTAATGCCATTTGGATTGTTTTTTTCTTGGAATAATTGCTTAATGCTTTTCCCGATTATAACATCAAGGATACATTCTCAATTAGCGTACGTTATAAAACTGTTGTAGCGGGCTGTTTTGTAAGTTATGTATTTTTCTCCCTTTTGTAGTTCCCTGAAGATGTAAATAAATATTTACGAAAGCTTGGAAATCTAAAAAGACTACACTTTTCCTTCATTTTTGCAGCTTACCTCAATATTTGTCTATTTGTATTGAAGATGTAAATATTTATTTACATCTTCAGGGAACTACAAAAGTGAGAAAAAGACATAACTTACAAATCAGCCCGCTACAACAGTCTTATAGCTTACGCTAATCGAGAATGTATCCTTGATGTTATCATTGGGAAAAGCATTAAGCAATTACTTCAAGAAAAAACAATCCAAATGGCCTTAATAGCCCTAGTAACAGTCACTTAACAGTCACATTGTAAAATAATTAAGAAGTTAAAATATAAAAAATTATTTTAAAACATAGTGAGAATCCACACTAAGACGTGGAATTTGACAAATAATCGAAAATAGGTTAAGAAATAAGAATACTTCTTCATTCATATGAGATACAATAAAAAGAAGATATAGTAAAGCCATAATGACTTTATCAAAAATAATTGAAAAATATAATTATGGAATAGGAATAGGAATTATCAAGGAACAAATTAAAAGTATATCCCGATTCTTATCTCTGAAAATGGGGTCGGAAAGACCAGACCATAAATAGTTTTCATAAACATATAAGTAATAATAACAATATTTCTTTATAGCATCTAATTAATTTTTGGTATATCCCTCGTATAACATAAATATATTTTTCAATAGTCATTATGGCTTTACTATATCTTGTTTTTATTGTATCTCATATGAAAGAACTATTCTTAACCTATTTTCGATTATTTGTCAAATTCCACGTGTTTGTGTGGATTCTAACGTTTTAAAATGAATTTTTATATTTTAACTTTTTAAGGCAAAGATATTTGATTGATAAAAAAAGATGAGACTATAAATAAACTAAAAACTGAACTAGCATGCTACAAAAAAGGGTTACAAAGAATTCAAAAGCCTGAAAAAGTTACACCTAACAGCAAGGTAGAACGAGTGATGCATTCTCCGGAATTCTCCAAGTGCCAGAGACACAGTGAAGAAAAATTTGTTGTTTGCAGAAGTGCTCAATCAACAATTAAAAGAAACTTATTCTGCTCTCCCAAACGAAAAAGAAAAAAAATTTTCAGAAGAATGATAAGCGGGAAACTGGTATATATATATATATATATATATACATCTGTCAAAAAAAAATTTTTATATTTTATATTATATCGTTTTTTGAGTTTTATTTTATACAAATGTTCAATTTATTACCATGTATACACCTTTTTTACCTTTAATCTCATTTAGATATTATTCCTTGATAATGAACACATAGTGGTTCGAAAGCTCGGATTAAATTCTTAAAAGAGTACACTTTGGTATTATTGTCACATCCCCAAAAAAAACTCCCATATATATATATATGGCATACTACAGAATGAAAAAAATAAGAAACCTTTGAGAAAATTTGGAAAAATACGATTTATAGAAAATAAAAGAAAAGCCAAAGCAAGCTATGAAAAAATGAAGAGAAAAATTATTAATTTTTTTAAAGATGACTAATACGAGGCTATGTGCTGGCAAAAGAGATTATGTGACAAATAAGGGAGATCGGTAGCAAAGGAGAGTTGTTTTGGATACTCTAAGAAAATCTTTACAAATCTTTTACGAAGAAGTGCAATGTCACGATCTCATATTCTCTATTCTGTCGCCTTAAGCCATTTTGAATGGTTCAATCGTTTTGCGACAAACGTGCCACTTGTTTGTGCATTACACAATATGGATCTGATTATGACAGCTCTATTCTGGGCCAAATTTATATCTATATTGAAACATCAAAATCTGCTTCATATAATTTGTGGCAATAGATATAGCGAACAGTGTCCTTCCCGAAAATGTGCCGCTTGTAAAAATAAAGTACTTGAATACAAAGAATTTGATAATGGTATTCAAGTTATCTACAGAAAGTGGGATCCGTCCCCACCAAAATAACTTATCCGAAAACATTTAAGGAAAGAAAGATATCTAAGTATGTGAAGAAGTCAATTCATGATTTATCCTCGTGATTATGCAGTTATAAAATAATTTGGAATATTTCCTTCAGCATGAATTAAACATAGTCCACCAGCTTTCTGCTTTTAAAATGAAGAAGGAGAATTTGACAGTAAAAGAAGCTGTTATTCATATGGATTTGGCCGTTTTCCCTATAGGCTTGAAACCTATCATAGAATTAATTACCCATATGCTTTATTTGTTCATTGTTTATGCTGAAAGTAGAGAATTATTTTAAAAATGGATAAGAAATTTCACTATTCTGTGGAATGGCAGACTATATGTTATATGCATAGTACAATCTAGGTACCCCATAGTGATACCAAAATATGCCTCGTACATGCAAGAAAAAATCCTCTATACTATAAGCTGATAAAAAAAACTTCACGGGGCAAAATGAACAAGACTGTCCACATGTTCAACGTCTACAATGCAAGCAAGAAAGATGAAAAAATTGATTAACATGACTGTAGAATACATTTTCAAGCTGCACACAAAAAAGCAACTCAGTTTGTATTCAAATATATGATTAGAAAATAAAAAACTAGTGCCATAATCTCAAAGCAGTAACAGAGCAACAATATTAGAAATCAGATTATGCTGACAATCTGAACATGAAATAGTATATTAAAGTAGGTATAGTTGAAATAATACCCTTCTTGGTGTGCGTCATCGATTGTTAATGTCTTTCTAACACATGACGTAGGAAGAAATGGAAAAAAAGGCAGGTCTGTGATTAATCCTAATCAAAATATCACAATAATGAACCGTTTAAATGTATTACAAACGTTAACCCTAATCTTTGACTTACAAAAATTTGATTGGTTGATGTTTAGATTACGCTCAAGATCAACCTATCAATCGAGAGCTTAAAATACTATGAAGGCGTTACTTTCGTAGCGGCAATAAGTCTTACGTCTTTTTCTACTGTCACACTGACAGTTCTTAACAGGTCTGTACTTTGTTGTTTACGGTCAATTATTATTTATGAAAAGTGAATATTAATCTTATTGTTTTATTTATATGAATAATACAAAAATATGCATGAATACACGGAAAAACATCAGTATTTGGAAAGTTCTCAAGTATTTCCAGTTAGAAAAAGAAGCTGGTAATTATTAATTGCATTGCCTTTCCGAATTTGGCTAAATACAATACTGATGATTTTATTTATCAAATTTAAGGTTAGCTATATGTCAAAATAGCATATAAAATAAACGACATGCCGAAAACTCGGATATACGTCACAATCGATGACGCACACCAAGAAGGGTATTATTTTAACTATATAAGTGGACATTGAGCAAATAGAGCAAGTGTTTTAAAGACCAGTTATCCACGAATACTTTACGCTATTTTTTTATTGGTGCACTTTGAAATTATAAATACTAGTCTATAACTACTACAACAACAAGAAATGGAAATCATAGATGGAAATAAGAACTAAATGTTAAATTGTTGAATTCGTGATGTATATGATGTATACCTTTCGTTGTCATGGAAATGAGAAAAACATAAACATTTGTATTTTGATGGAAGTTCAACCTTATTGAGTTTTCTGAATGTCAATAGTATTAATAACATAAACATTTGTATTTTGATGGAAGTTCAACCTTATTGAGTTTTCTGAATGTCAATAGTATTAATTTAAATATAATTTCCGAAGATTTGAAAAATCGAAATATTAATATTTCAAACAATATCAACGGCACTTTCCATTTTAATTCATAAATTTAACATTGTTAAATATTGTTCGAATAAAAGTTTTGACGTTAGAAACTACTCCTGTCAGATCAATAATGAAAAAATTGTCATTTAGACATGATTTAGATTTTGTTTCTCGAGTTGTTGAAGTTGCCACGGTAACTTTAAAACACGCGCGTTTTTTTAAAATTGATTTAAACACGCTGAGGCGTGCTTTAAATAGGTACAATGGTTCACCAATAAAAAAAAATATGATATGACCTATTAAAAGGAACATTTGATACCTATTTATTGAGAAGAGCAAGGAAAATGATAGTGTTTGAAATCTTAAAACCAATAGCAAAGTAACAGGAAGCTTGTGATAAAATTGTAGTTTTATTTAGTGATCCTGAGGCAATTCTCAATAAGGAAGCACAAATGTGTTTAGCGAAAATGAGAAGGTTATGTTCTTAACAATGGCCACACATTCAAACAGTGAGGCACCAGCCAATTTTCATTAGTAATGCAATGAATTTAATAAATTGTAATACCTGATAACTAGTTAGTGGCACATTATCATCTATAACTTGATTTGGCAATACATATGCTTCCATTTCCAATTTTTCATCTGCAGTTTCCCCCACAATTATCTTAAAAAAATGTGTAGGGACGGCCACATGATTTGAGCCTATTACTTCGTATTTCACATAATGTTTTCCATCCATTTCTTTTCTAAAAAAACCTTACAGTACTATACAGTACGTCTGATAAAGTTGGCGACATATGGGAAACTTTTTTAGTGTTAATGTAATGAACTATGAATTACTTCTAAAAAATTCCACATAGTCCTGATTGTAAAACAGAAATAATCTGATGTCAAATTATTTAATTTGTATCTGAGTTTATAAAAAAATATGAATTGGTACTGGAGTAAAGTACCTTTATTTGTGGCAATATTGAAAACTTTAATTATAAAAAATTGTTCAGAATGGAAAAATATGTGATGTAATATGCAATTATGTCATACCTGAGTTTTTTTATATTGTTACAAATAAAGGTTCTCTACTCTTGTTATTTTTTTACTAAACTGGTATATGAGTAATTTGATTCATGTATAAAAAATCCCATAAGCTGCGTGATTTTGTCATTATGACAGCACAAAAGTTTGCCAGCGACAAAAACGGACAGTAACTTTTGAAAGCATGACAACCAGCATTGTTAACAAATTTTTAATGACGTTATGTCAATTTTTCTCAAACTAATTTACATCTCATTTTTTAGTTTATTGATCTATATATTCATTAAATTGTCTTACCAAATTACACTGCAGCTTTTTTTTTGAGTCGAAGTGAACTTAACATCTCGCTTAACATTTATAATCCGAATTTTATTGCCATAAGGTAATTCAACTCCAAAAACTACCAGAAAAAATTACTCGCCCTAAGGACGCAACAAAATTCTTATTGATACATGTCAAGTTTACTTCGACAAAAAAAAGCACTCCTGTGTGAAAAAATTTGACATGTGATATTTGCATTTATGCTCTGGACTATGCTGAACTTGACGAATGAATGAATATGTCAGTAACAAAAAAAAGTTGTCCATAGATTGCCAACTTTTTCCAATGAACCATACATTCTTTTCAAGTTCTTGAACCATATAGTCACACAATACAAATATCTAGATATACCTGGGCAAATATAAAGGTCCTGTGCAACAATATACATTTTGGTATATTTTAGTCAACTTCCTTACATATTTTTCTAATCTGTTCCAAGAATCTCTGTTGAATCCCTTACCTACTTGTGGTGCAATGTTGGATAAGTAAAACGTTTGTTCAATAAACTTTTGATGATTTTTATGATTTCCAGCAGCTGCTAAATGTCCTCTATCAAATCCTGATTTTTTGTAATCAGAATTGTCAGACCTGAAAATTAATTACTTAATTTGCACAATCAAAATAATACCTGCACTAATACCACAAACCTAAAAAAAGTATGTATACTTTCGTCAGGCTTAAAATCACATTTAGATCTATCAACTTGATCATTTTGTTTTACATTATCCTTTGTTAGATGTTCAAAAACCCAATGAGCAACTTTATTTCTACGATCATAGCTCAGTACAAAATTATCAAAAGATCTAAGCTGATCAAAACTAGGAAAGCCATATTTCATAATTTGGGATACTCTGTTAGCAATATATGGAGAGGCGGATGTTGGTGTAAAAGGAGATGCTGCGGAAACTGTCCCAAATATAGGTAATCCTGGCATATTCATCAACTTCGACGAATTGTAACTGTAGGCCCATTTCCCTCTTTCAGAATATACACCGACTAAGTATCCCGTGGACGCAAAACAAGCTAGTGAAATGTATCTTACAAGATTTTTGTTGGTCATTATACCTATTATTTTTTGTGAGAATTTTGACTCTTTTCAGTATTAACAAATATTAGGTTATCTGTTATCTTTGATGCTCTGATCCAGCCCATAGATAACATATCCAGCCACAGATCCAGCGTTGTTCCTAGGAAAAATTTTTTAGTAACAGATTACCACGCAAAAACGTAGTAGAATTTTAAAAAAGGTAATAAGTTGTTCTTCTTCTTTTTATTTCCAAGTATATACAGGATAAAGGTGTTTATTCATTCGCGAAAACGAGCAAAATTGGAGGTCAGTGTGGCCAACAAAAAGTGGTTTTTCTGACAAGAATGACAGTTAATGTCTACCCCTTAAAACATAAGATTTTTGCATGTTTTTTATCATTGCGAACATCTATATTGCTTTATTAAAATAATGAATACACCCCCGAAGCGT
>CAJUYG010001250.1:0-22827 GCA_910591675.1 Galerucella calmariensis
CTCGACTTAGCAATCTTCACAGTCGTCCAGGAATGTTAAGCTTTTCCACGGTAAACAATGTACTATTTAGGTGCATGTACAATTTTTCTCACGTATTCATTCAATTCGTTCATATTTAATATGCAGAGTTAGTATAAAGTATGGAACCCTACAAATATCTCCTCAACGGTTTAATATTTTTTAATGAATTGCTTATACCCTTCTATGAAGATCCAAGAAATTCAAAAATGCTATCAAATCAATTTATCGTCCCCATATTCTCGATTAATTGAAATTTCGATACGTTTTCCTTCACTTAGATACACCATAATAGAAAAACCAATAGTAACAAACAACACAGAAAATAGTAGTTTGTGCAACTAGTGTGGATATGACGGCCATATCGCATCAGGACGAAGTTTGAGCACGACGCTGTAGCTCAATCGTTTGAGTGCGATATGGAGAATCCACACGAGTCGAACAGTATATTTTTTCTACGACCCACTTAAGAAAAAATCTAGAAAATAAACATTTTAATAAATTGTAATATAACTTCAAATCAAAAATTTTCTACAATTTTATTCATAATTTTACCGATTCAATTTTATTCATAATTTTACCGATTCAATTTTATGTTTTCACTTATTTTTTGTGGTAAACGTACAGTTCTTAAATGTACAATTTGTAAATGTTTCGGTTTCCCTTTTTAAATATGCGATGCTGATATAAGTAGATGTTGCCAGTCGGACGAAATATACAGGGTGTTCTATTCAAGATAACAAAGTTGATATGCATTTCCGGCTTAACCGGAAATGGTACATTAAATTTGATAGCATTTTTGAACTCCTTGGATCTTAGAAGGGGATGAGCAGTTTCATTTAAAAATATTAAACCGTTAAGGAAATACTTAGGGGTTTCCATACTTTATACTAACTCTGTAGAAATGTACTAAACTCAGTATCAAACGGATATAAGGGTCAATTCTGTATGTGGTTGAAAATTCACGGAACGCTTTTATATGTGACAAAGCTTCCGGTATTAGAAATATTTTAATCCATACCTACATAGTCAAGATTAGGATTTAAGTTTTAACAGGTATGGTGTCTAATTAAGAGTTTTCCGTTAATATTTTGGAACAAAATAGTAAAATAAAGTAGGATCCCTTACAAAATTTTAATGTAACGCCCATGGTAGACGGACATTTTCGAAAACACTCCTCACAAACATTTGATTGTACTCCAAAGGAACATGGGAATTTTCACAAATAAAAAAACGGAATGACAAACAGATAAGCTTTTCTTTGCGTTTTCACTTCAATATACAGCAAATTAAACATTGCAAATCATTCACAATTTAAACGTCTCACCCTTGTGTTCCATTATCCTTACGAACATTGTTGCCAGAGAACTTCAGTTTGCTCAGTTTGCTAGGGAGTTGATACCTAACTCTGAAAGTTTTATGTTATTTTTGTATCTACTTTCTCTTAAAATTAACTTTGTTTCAGGTTAGTTGAACTTCAAATAGAAAATACCGATGTGTAGTGTAAGTACGAAATCTATTTTAATATGCGTGTATATGCTTTCCAGCTAGATATAGTGGTCGTACGAAATATTATAGCAGTGATAATAGTGATATAATTTATTCAAACTTTTTAGGGGAATTTTTTGAAGAAGTAAAATAATAAGTTTTTCATATTAAAATACCGTCTATTTTGAAGGTTTTGACGATTACGGCAAAGTCCAGTAGATTTATTATACATCTAGAGGATCATTAAAAGAGGGATAAAAAAGGATTAGAAGAGGATTAAAAGAGGGATAAAAGAGGGATCATTAAAAGAGGGATGTAATGGTATACAGAAACTTGATAGGAACAAATTGGGATTGTAGCCCAAGGATTCCGAGTAAGATGTGCACAGGCATATAGTGAAACCAATCAGTACTTATAGTACTACATATATCTACATAAATTGAAAGACGAGAATTGGTACGATCAAGGCAACTCTCCTCTATGAGGTAACTGCTAGCTCTGAAACTTTCCTTACAGGAACTGAGTAGAGGAAATGGGACACAATAGATCTTATAGGTCTAAGTGAATGAGTAAGAGCATATTTAGTTAATGATCTATCAAATAACGGAGACCACGTATCATTTCCACAATAATATTCAAATTTGAATACTTAATACTCCCACCCCGATTTTTACTAGAAATGGCTGTCTGGTTGTCTATTCATTAATATGCGAACATATTATGTTTCGTTTTTAGCAAGAAATTTTAAAGCATAATATGCAGCCATACTTGCTAAGAAGCTAATGTGCCTTTTTAAATCGTGTTTGTCCCAAAACCCATGTCATTTAAATCCATCACAAAAGGCACCCCAATCTATCTGTGATGCATAAGCATTGCAAAATCTTTGAGTGTGTGCTGTTCATTTGTCTTTTTAAATATAATGATTAATTCTTTTATAATTTTAAATTCCTCCATGGGAAGGGAAATCCACATATTTATGGTATCGTTATTGAAACCTAAGAATTTTATATTTTATTGAGGTTTTAATTTACTTTTATCACGATTTATTATAAAACCTAAACCTTCAAATGAGTTTAGTGTTGTTGGGGTGTATTTCATATATTGTTTGACTTTGTCGCTTTATTAGTAAAATGTTGTCCAACTAAAAAACAGTAACTTTACCTGAAAGCCGAAGATACAATATGGGCTTTATATTCAGGGCGTATTCTAAGATATTTTTTATATTTCTCTTTTACTGGAACTAGAAATAAGCGTCTTTTAGATCAATATTTGTAAGGTAATAATCATTAATCAAAAGCTTGAGAACGGTTCTGTAGTCCTCCAATTTAAAATGAGGAGCATGATTATAGGCATTAAGTTTTTTTCAAGTTAAATATGAATCTGTAGCTTCCACTTGCTTTTAAGATGATATAAAATGTTCCTTCACTGGACAACATTCTTTAATATCACCAATACTTGAATTATTAAATTTCAAAAATTCCTTCAAAAATTCCTTCAACCCACCCTAAGACCGCTTGGTCCTGAGTAATATTCTCCCAGCGAATGGGCTTACCTCATGCGTCTTTATCATTTTCGAAAGTACCCCTTGTGTCTTTATTTTGCTTGGAGTGGTCTGATGTCCTCTTCTCTTCTTTCTTGTCCTCAATTGTCGACTTGTTCTGTTGGCGCTGATAGTTTAAATGCTAGCTAGACTTATCACCTGAAGATCCTGGTAGACTGAAAGATGGCGGCCAACTCTTCTTTTTTAAATCCGCGCTAGCTTTTTTAATGTACTGCTCGGTTTTCACAGCTTCAGGAAATTTTTGGCTGAATAAAAATTCCGCGTTCTTGCGACTTTTTCAAAATCAGCGGTTAGATGTGGGATTATTTTAAATTTCCTGTGCCGACACATGATGACCATTGCTAAATACCTAATTGACAAGCGTGTGCAAAAATTCTTAGATTGTCTGAATGTTCCGGAATGGGTAACATTTTTTCAATAACCATTCCCACTACTCAAAGCCCGTGTGCTATAGTTGTTTTTCCGTTGCCATCATAAACTTGTCATGTTGCTGAACTGGTTTGAGCAAGCAGGCTTTTTTGGCTTTGGATAGCTTGATCCATTAAGCCACGAATTTATTGTACTGTTTGTTACAATAGTCAGGCTAGTGAGCAAGCAGGCTTCAACTTCGTTGTTTACCTGAGGAGGGAGTAGAATTCTGCAGTTTCCAGGAATTTTTTAACTATTGAAAAGCTCCTTCCGATGCTCTTTTGCTATACCCCTCGACAAATATGAGTTCCAACGAACAACTATTTCTTTATGAAGAGGTTTTTCTTCTGTTTCGCGGCTTTCAGAACAGTACATTTTATTTTCTGTTCTGGCAAGTGAGTGCTCGGCTATTACCTTCGGTAATCGTTATAACTGGTTATAAAGGCGTCTGAGTTTCAAAACCTGATCCTGTGATGCGATGTTTGAAGAATCTATAAAGGAAACCTTCATAGGTATCGCTTTTCAAATAACGCTCATGTTTTCAACAGGAAAAACCTCACTGCAGATTATTTTTATATCGATATACTGAAACATAAAATCGCACGATTTTCTTACAGAGAGTATTCCTGAAAGAGATAACAAACGTTCTTCCCCGTGAAAACCAAAAAAACCAGAAACATCATCTATAATTGCCCCACTCCATAATGATTTCTGCAAAAATAACGTACGCCTTCTCTGTTCGTTCAAACAGCAAGATTATATAAGACAAAGCAATACTTTGACTCAATTAAATCGCTTTATTCTCTCTTGAAAGATACCGCTCAGTACTTTTAAGAGGTGAATGTTATTTTTAAATCAAAATACTGGGAAAAATCCTACGACTCTCATTCAAATGACTACTATATATTGAAGGGATATGGCACGTTATCCCCCGTAACTATTTAATATCAATAAAAACGTATGAAAACGGCCTACCCGATGATTCATCGCTAGAGCTAGAGTATGACTCACTACTCTGTATTTTGTTTATTTTTCCTATATTTGACGTATTTGTCTTTTCAACTTTTTTGTCCCACTATTTTTAATATTTTCATACCAATCTGGAAGAAAATGCGCTCGTTTTGTCATTTTAAAATTACTATTCACTTCAAGCCGCGTCTTCATTAGTAAAAATTTACGTTGTACGTTGAATGTAGCGTTGGGCACGTCCACACTATCATACATTTATACGCACACATAAATTTGTGTCGGATTCTCACACACAACGTAAATTTTTACTAATGTGGACGCGGCTTTATACAAATACAATTAAATCAATACACGAAAAACGGAATGAAATTATACATTAAAGTTATAGTAGACGATAAAAAGCAGTGAATCATACAGAGTTTTCTGGTAAGCCTATAAAGAATCATGCTGATGAGGTTTGTTCGTAGAAGGAATTTCCAATCAATTGGAAATTTGTCAAACTCTGACATTGCGTTGGGGATTCGTTGTAAATCGATTGGAAATTTTTGTTGTACGAACAGGTGGAAAATTTTGACAATTTGACAGTGATATCTTTGATAAAAATGAGCCAAAAGTTCATCATCACTTGAAGAAAAGCTGAAAAAGAAGAATAAGTAAATAATTTTGTAATGTGTGTGTCATTCTTTGGCCATCCTAATTAGAAGCCAGCGATTTTTTTTCAAATATCTGGTATTACAACATACAAATTATTCTACTCACGCTTTATTTTAGAAGGAACTGACTGGTTAGCTATTTCCATGCTTTTTTCCACTATAATAGAAAAATAGTAAAAATTTGTCACTTTTCACAGCATCACAATACGCATGCTCTCATGTTCAAACTGAAAATTTGATCCCGGTCACCAAATTATTCTGATAGTTGGCAACTGATCCGAAACCGCAAATTTCTTTCTTAGAACAAAGGATTTTCAAATCACCAACTGTCAAATTTCTTCTACGAATGCTTTTTTTTAAATGCGCATGCCTCTGGCGGTTTCTGATAGTTTCTGACTGTTCCACGAACAAACCTTATGTTTCACAAGAGCTACAATGTAATAATTATATCAAGGACAAGCGAAGGAAAATTTTGAATTAAATGATGCTTTTCGATTTAAAGAGCCAAGGAAGGGGAATAAATAAAAATCACTGTCCTGTTTCGGAGTGGTGACTGGAAAATGGAAAGGGCATATTCAGAAATTTTGTAGAAATTTGGAGAGTCACTATTGGCTAACCGAAATAAGCAGAATAAAAGAGATTCATGACAGGAGTCGTAACATTACAGTATCTACTAAGAAACACTGATAAAAGGTGAACATTTCTACGAAACCATTTTAATAACTCGAATATCCATTAGTGTGATGCTTTATTCATTTTTTTTTTCAATAATAAAGTTGTATTTAAATAAATAAACAAATTAAAATAGTGAATTGAAATCACTCAAACTGTCAATGAATATTGCATTAAATAGTTAGACACGTTAATTTATTGATTTTCAGCCAATTAATAATTCAACTGAAAATACGCACATTTTGAATACATAAATATTTTTTTTAATAAGTAGTTACAATCATAAATCATGTCTCTCTATTTTCGAGTATTATATCTTATTTTTTCAGTGAAATATAATGGTGTAAGCTAGACAAAATAATTAATCAATTTCATTTGTTTTATAATTATACAGTGCTATTTAAAAGTCCCCTCCCTCCCTCGTATCTTTTGAACGGCTACACTTACATTAATAAAATTTGGAGGGTGGAAATAAACTTCTCTACGAATGTCAACAGGTTACGTAATAGTAATATATGACGTCACAGTGCCACTCTGGCCAATAATTTCAAATAGGACCTTATGGCAAGTGATATCTCGTTTGAAAGGCATTGACATTGACTACATATTAATTTTGTTTGGATTTAAACTAATTTGACGAATAAATTGAATAAATACCAAAATTATTATTTCACATTTAAATATTGAAGATTTTTCAGTCCGCCTCTGGTTAGTTGTCAAAAAAATTGACGTTTTTAATTTAATAGTATTTGTTGCTTTGCAAAGTTTTTCTAAATAGCTTAAATATTTAATTTTATTATTGTTTAACGAGACGTTTAAGAGTTTACATAGGCAAATTGGTGATAATTGATAAATCTATAAAGAATCTCCATGAAGCGGAACGTTTATTTAATGAGAGATACCCAGATCGCCCTATCTCGAGAATTTATTTGAGGGAGCTTCTTCACAAGTTTGAAGCAACAGGTAGTGTTCAAGAAGCCAAACGATCTGGTCGACCAACATTGGGTGATAATAAAAAAATTGATATAGTTGCTGAAATGGTAGTAAACCCTACTTCCTCTTCAACTAAAGTTGCGTCTATCTGTGAAGTATGTAACAGTACAGTACAGAGAGTGTTTTTTTTTTTTTTCGGGCCGAGATGGGAAATTCATGTTCGACTGGGTCCTTAACCAGTACCCAGACAGTGTTGGACTCATCCCCACGGAGATGCCTACCAACCAAACCCACCTCAAACTCGCCGTTACTCCCGCCTTGGAATCACTACCCTAGCATACTTCAAGACGGGCGGCGGTCCCTCACACACTCTCCCTCATCTTCCTCCTTCTTTCACTCCCACCTCTCTCATTCCATAGCGAGTCCTTCTCTTTCCCTTATCATGCTCTCTACTACGCCACTTATCTCCATCCATTCCTCCTCGCCCTTCAACATAATCTCCACCATATTTTCCCAATACACCGCCTCTCCCAGTTTATTCTCTAACTTCTTCAAAACTTCCTCATTCTTCCAGCATCTAAACACATGCCCCACATCATCCTCCACTTCACATCTCTCGCACACTCCAGTTTCTCTTTTCCCAATCTTGTGGAGGTAACCCACTCTCGACCCATGCCCTGTGAGCACCTGCGTCAAGAAGTAGTTCACTTCTCCAAATTTCCGGTCCACCCAATTTCTCCTGCTCCCAATCGCTCCTTTTAGCGCGCCCTCATACTCATCCCACCTTCTCTCCATTTCCTCATCCATCCAATCCTGTACTTCCTCTCTGCTCGCTCCCCTCCAGCGTTTCTGTCTGGCTCTAGCCATCAGATCCAATGGATAGGACCGTGACAGCACTGCTGCTGCCAGTCCACCCACTGTCCTGTACGCCTGCACCACCCTCAAAAGTATTCCTCTCTGCACCCGCAGGAGTGGTCTAACCCTCGCATTCACCCCTGCTTTCTCACCCCACACTTCAGCGCCATACAGCATACTCTGCTCTACCGTCCTACCAATTATCCTCCTCTTCCATTCTCCCGGTCCTTTCACATTACCCATCAATCTTCCTAGCCACGCTGCCCTTACTTTTGCCTTCTCTGCAGCCTTCAACATATGGGTTTTGAAGGATAATCGACTATCCAACCACACCCCCAGATACTTCACCGCTTCCTGCATCCGAATTTTCTTTCCCTTCACTATCACCCCCACCTCCCTTGCCTTGCTCCGCCCCTTCACCAATAGTCCCACAGTCTTATCCTCAGCCACTTCCAATCCACACCGCTCTATCTTCTCCACAATCTTCCTACACATCCTCTCCGCCTTTCTTTCTATATCCACCTCTCCCTTTGCCGTACATACCAGACAGACATCGTCCGCATACACCGTAATCTCACATCCCTCTTCACATGCTATCCCACAAACTTCATCAAACACACACTTCCAAAGCGTCGGTCCCAGAACCGAGCCCTGGGGCACTCCAACCTCCGTCCCATACCTTCTCCCTCTAGTGTTCACTATCGCACGCCCCGTCAGATAGTCCTCTACTAGATTAACTAGCCCCTCCCCTACTCCAAGCTTTGTCAACGCGCTCAACACCGCCCGTTTACTGACACTGTTGAACGCGTTTCCCACGTCGAAGAACACAAGCAGGGCCAATTTCTTATTCCTACCATTACCCTGCCTAGCCCTTTGCACCAAGTCCACCACCCTGCCCAGCGCTGAGATGCATGGCTTCCCTTCTACAAACCCATGTTGGTTTTCCCTAAAACCCCCATTCCTATCAACTTCCTCCTCAATCCTAACCTTCATTATCCCCTCCATCAATTTACCCAATCCACACAGCAGGCTAATGGGCCTGTAGTCTCCCGCCCGTTTTCCATCCCTACCCGTCTTCTTCACAAGGATCACCCTGGCCACCTTCCACCTTTCCGGAAACTCTTCCTCCCTCAATATCCTGTTAAACAGTCCAAAAAAGTATTCCCCATTGTCATCCAACAGCCTCTTCACCATATCACCTCTCATGCCATCTATCCCTGGGGCTTTCCTTACCTTAATATTTCTCCCCCCCTCCTCTATTTCCCACTTCTCTACCGACCTTATCCCTCTCATTTTCCCTATCTCCCTAGCATTCTGGGCTTCCCGAATTCTGCCCTCCCCACCTCCTTCTACCCCTGTAAACAATTTCTCTATAATCTCTCTCTCCCAATCTTCCTCTAGTACCACGTTCCTGTTTCCACCCATTCTTTTCACCGCTATCTCATACGCCTTCCCCCATGGGTTGTTTTCCAACTCCCCCAGTAACTCTTCCCATTTTCTTCTTTTTTCCCTCTCCACCCTGCGCTCCAGTTCCTTCTTTTTCTCCTTATATCCCACTCTTCCCTCCATCCCTACTTTCCCCCTCAACATTCGTCTTCGTTCCTTCTTACACTCCCGCCACAGACTCTCTATTTCCTCGTTCCACCAGTAATTAGCCCTCCACTTGCGCCTATTACCCCTTTTCCCTTCTCTCCTGCAGCCCTGTATCACATCATACAGTTTCTCTACATCATGCCCAAGTCCCCTACCTATCTCCTCCCTTAATTTCTTCCTCACTCTTTCTGCCTCGGCCTTCGTCCACTTCCATCCCCACTCTTCCAACAATTCCTTTCTCCCTCCTCTTATATTCGTCTCCACATACCTATGTAAACTCAAGCTTTCCTCATCCTCCAGCACCCTCCAACTACTCACTCTTTCCCCCAGCCATTCATCACACGCTGTTATGTCAATAAATGATGAACCCCCGTCACCCCTCACGAAGGTGGGCAACAGTCCATCATTCAGCACCGCCAATCCGTTGGATGTCAATACTTCCTCCAGGATCTCTCCTCTCCTGTCCGTTTTTCTCCCTCCCCAGGAAGTATTCTTGGCATTGAAGTCACCTGTCACCATTCTTCTTACAACTCTCCTTTTCCCTTTAGACACCCTAAGATCTTCCTCCAGTCCTGTCATACTCCTCTCATATTCTTCTAGGCTGACATTTGGCCTTATATACACACTGTACACCACCATGTCTCCAATTCGCACTACCACCCAACCGTTACCCTTCCTCACTTCATCCGCCCTCATTCCATCTCCCACCACTCTTATTCCTGCCTCTCCTGTATCATCCATTATCCAACCTTGCTTTCCCACATATCTAGCGTTCACCTCAGATCCACACACCACATCCACTTCCCTTCTACCAATTACCTCATCTAGAATATCATGTGCTACTCTGCATTTTCCTAAATTTATTTGTAGCACCGTCCATCCCTCCTCCACATTTTCTCTTCCCGAGGTCTGTTCGCCCCTTCCTCCTATTTGACCGGACTCATCCCCTCTAAGGGGTCCAGAGGGTCCCTCCCATTTTTTCCATCTTCGTTTCCATTACCTTCATTAACTACCTTCCTCCCCCTACTACACTCTGTTTCCCCTGGCTTGTGTCCCCTTTCCCCACATACCCTACAAAGGAAGGCTTGCCGACAGTCTTTGGCCATGTGTCCCACGCTTTTACATAGCCAGCATTCCCTTGTCTTCTCCACTCTCCTTGCCTTACATCTCGCTACTTGATGGCCCTTCATTCCACAACCAAAACATCTGCCCTCCTCTCTCCCCTCTATTATATTCACCCTAATTTCCCTTTTTCCTAGTAAGGCTACCGCCTTCTCGCATTCCACCCTCACCACCGCCATTTTCATTCCGTTCCTCTCCCTCACCACTTTCAACACCCTCGTCCCTTCCCCAATCAATTCCTCTATTTTCTTACTCACCATTCCATCTTCCATCCATGGGTCTATCCCTACCATCTTAATGGTTTTTGTTTCCCTCCCCGCCTCCACTGCCCTAGCTCCTGTTACCTTTTCCACCTCCTTCAGAATTCCCCTCACCTCAACCCCCTTCTTTGCTTCTATAACCACCTCCCTGTTCCTTGAGACTCTGAGTCTATCCACCCACTTTCCTTCCATCTCCGTCAGACCCTTCTTAATCTTATCTATCCCCTCCTGGTTGACTTCTCCAAGATCCTTCAGGATTACCGCCTCATTCCTGACCTCCTTTTCCCTATCTATATAAATAGTCACCTCAGTCCCATCAGCTCTAACCCACGCGACCATCTTCTTCAGCACATGCTCAAGCCTGTGTAGCCCAACTCTAACCCCGCTCTCCACTTCCCCAAACAGTCGGCTCATCAAATTAAAAACCTTCCTCTCATCCCTACAATCTCCCTCCATCCGACAGATCAACACCTCCTTGTTGACCCTGGTCCCTTTTCTCTCCGTAGTGCGAACCTCCTTAACCCACTCCATTTCCTCTCCTTTCCCTGCCAGCATCGGATACCGCTCCCTAAACATCTTCTGTATCCCCTTCTCCATTCCACTGTTCTCCTTAGTCACCCACACCACTTTTATCTTTTCCTCCCCTAAAATGGGATTTCCTACTTTCACCTCTATTCCCTCCCGTTTTTTGTCCTCCCAGTCCCTATTTCTAATCTCATTCCATCCATCCCAGTCTCTTTTCCCGGTCTCCCATCGTGTTTGCCTTCTCTCCATCCTATCTTCCTCTCTTCTCAACTCCTCCAATTCCCTGACTCGCCCCTCCGCCGCCGACTTTTGCTCTTCCAGCCTTTTCACCCTCTTCTCCAGTCGCTTCACCATCTCTTTCAGTCTCTCTACACTCTCCCTCCCTTCCTCCTTCGCACTCTCCACTTCCTGCCGTCCTTTCTCCTTCTGTTTCCTCTTCTGCTCCTTATCTTCCAGAGGCGATACCTCCTTCCTCTTCACCCCTGTATCGCTCCACTCACTAGTCTCTCCCGCCTTATCAGGTGTTCGTTTCACCATCCTCGATTTTCCGAAAATGCTTTCCTCCACTGCTTTCTGTTTCATTTTTTTCACATACTCCATAATAACATCCCACGAGTAGCTAGGGAATTGAATGTCCACCACCACAGAGCCCCGCTTGTGGTGGTAAGGCTGGATACTCCGGGAGGTCACCAGGTATCCCGAAGGCACCGTTCCTGACTGACTTTCGCGTAGCCATTCATCTATTGTCACGGTAGCTAACAACGTAGATTACGGATTGTTTTATCGAGGTTTACTCCTCTAGGCTTTTGCCACGGTTGCCTCCGGACGCAGTGGCTGCCGCTGCCTACAATCACACAACATAGCTGCCTCCCCTATGCTGCTGGTTTTTTATCGAGGTTTACTACTCTATTCCCTTCGATCCGCGAGCAACTATTCGGGTTCCCATACTGGAGCCTTATTTATTGCTTATCCCGAGGGTTGTCGGTCATGAAGGCCCTTACAACTCGAAGAGCACGAGTCCCCTGACCACCAACTCCCTCTGGAGACACCCTATCAGCCATTGGGACGCGCCGTGTCGGGTAGGACAACCCCTCTACGGAGGCTTGTATGAGAGATTAGGGGTGAATCACTTCCAGCCTCCCTCATCCAACCCTCCGAAGCACGGTTTAAAAAATTTCACCATAGTCCGGGCGCGAACCATCAACCTACGCGTCTATATCAAAGCATTCAACACATGCTGCCATGAGCTCTCATAATAATAATAAATTTGCTCCTACCCGGATTCGAACCCGGGCCGCCCGCGTGCAATGCGAGCATTCTAACCACTTAACCACCGATACTATAAAAAAAAAAAAAAAAAAAAAAAAAAAAAAAAAAGAGTACAGAGAGTGTTGGCTAAAAATAAATTTCATCCATACAAGTTAAAAATGGTGCACCACCTTTCGGATGACGACCACGACAGAAGACTCGAATTCAGTAATTGTAACACAAATAAAATTAGTCAAAACCCACAAAAACAATTTGTTTTAGTGACGAAAGTACTTTTTGCCTCAATGGAAATGTGAATACACAAAATGTAAGGTATTGGAGTGACACAAATCCTCACACCTTTCGTGAACAATATACCCAATTTCCAGAAAAAGTCAATGTTTGGGCATGTATTTTGGGAAACCACATAGTTGGTCTGGTTTTCCTATATTTAAATTTTAGCGGTGTATCTGGAGATGTTACAAAATGCAATTGAGCCGTTAATTCTTGAAATTCTGGAAGATAATCCAGTGGAATTCGGTCATCTGGAAATAACATTTCAACAAGATGGTGCTCCTGCACATTAATATGGTGCAGTTAGACGTTACCTGGATGAAGAATATCGAGGAAAATGGATCGGCCGGCGAGGTCCTATAGAATGGCCACCTCGGTCACCAGATCTGACACCATAAGATTTTTTCCTATGGGGGTACTTGAAATCCAAGGTTTATACTACGGCACCAGATAACATTGGCGTTTTGGAAGAAAGAATTATTGAAGAATGCAATGCAATTTCAGCTGACACATTCGAACGAGTACGACAAGAGTTTACTAATATGATGTATTAGTATGTATAGTATCTATTAGTATGTATTATTAGATATTTGATTAATAAAATAAAAAAAATATTTTCAATAATTTTGGTATTTATTTAATTTATCCGTCAAAATTAGTTTAAACCCAAACAAAATTAATATGTCAATGCCTTCCAAACGAGATATCACTTGCCATAAAGTCCTATTTAAAATTATTAGCCAGGAAGTCATAATTACCAATTGCTACACACACCAAAAAGAAGCAAATTTATTTTGACCAGAATGCTACCGCCTAAAGATCTTTCTACTAATTTGGTATACATAACAATTTCAGTGGGATTGAAAACCACTACAACTTTGATCTCATTTGCAGCACAATTTAAAAAATTCCGTCTTTCACAGCCTATTGCACCTTCAGAAGTTGTTGATTGTAGTGTATATTTTTAGTTGAAATGCATCTAAATAATATAATTACAAAATTAATTCGCAATATTTTCACACTACTTAATCTTGACCATAACGCGAACCATTCTGATACGGTCGATTTGCTCTTGGCCTAGAGCTAGAATTGCTGCTTCAGTCGGTAGGTACTTACATAGACGTACATTTCATAAGATTCAATTTCGTAATAATATTGAATATAAAACGAACATGTGTAAAATCTTTGGATTTTACTCACGTTTACTTCGATAAATACTTTTAAACAAAAGCGGGAAAGAATAACTCTTTATCCAAATATACTTATCCCACTACTTTGTACCATAATTAATTTAATTTACATACATAACCAGTACAATTTAATCACTGTTTCCCTTCCAAATATTTTTTCTGTGTACATCTAATTCCATTTGCTTTCTTCAAATTTTCTAAGCTTCAGTTTCATAACTTAATCAATTTAAAAATAAACTATTCGTAAAAAGATTGCTATTTTGATTGAAACAATATCTGAGGATTTCTATTGGATATTTTTTAATAACTATTCCAATATCACTACAATAATAACTACGGCATAAAAAATAGCAAATTGAATTAAGTGAAGGTACAATAAAAGTAGAGAATTTATAATTATATTTCAAAAAACGTGTGAAGTTAATTAAAATTGAAAATAAACTGTCTGGTATTGTCAGGTAGTGATATTTTTTTTTATTGGTGAACCATTTTACCTATTTAAAGCACGCCTCAGCGTGTTTAAATCGAACTTCAAAAAACGCGTGTGTTTTAAAGTTACCGTGGCAACATCAACAACTCAAGAAACGAAGTCTAAATCTATGGTCTAAATCATGTCTAAATGAATTTTTTAATTTTTTCTCTCATTTTTTTGGGAATCAAACCACAATAATGTTTTTTATTTTTTATTTCGATGTTTCGGTAGCGTTCCAGCTACCGTTGTCAAGATTAACTATTAATTATTATTGATCTGACAGGAGTAGTTTGTAACGTCAAAACTTTTATTCCAACAATATTTAACAATGTCAAATTTATAAATTGAAATGGAAAGTGCCGTTGGTATTGTTTGAAATATTAATATTTCGATTTTTCAAATCTTAGGAAATGGTATTTAAATTAATACTATTGACATTCACAGAACTCAATAAGGTTGAACTTCCATCAAAATACAAATTAGTTTATGTTTTTCTCATTTCCATGACAACGCAAGGTATACATCATATACATCACGAATTCAACTATTTGACATTTAGTTCTTATTTTCATCTATGATTTCCATTTCTTGTTGTTGTAGTAGTTATAGATCAGTATTATTTATAATTTCAGAGTGCACCAATAAAAAAGATAGCGTAAAGTATTCGTGGATAACTGGTCTTAGACCTTAATATCCACTTATGCTTTAATATACTATTTTGAGCGATCGACATTTTTTGTTTATTTACAGCATGTTTCAAAAATATTCAGTAGTTTATAAAATCAGACTATCAGTCTCGTGTCAGTGTCAGTGTCAAAAATAGTAATTATAAAGTTTTGTAGGTATTATTATGCCAGAGTCTTAGTTTTAACTGATTCTGGTAAATATATATTTTGAAGAATCTCCACTTTTAATATTTTAAAGACACACATTCTCTTAATCATGTGTTTCGTGTAACTCGCGACAAGTTCGTGAAACTTTGGTGATTGGATCCTAAAAACCAGAGGATCTGAACAGATAGGTAGATAAAAAAGTAAATTAGAATTTTATTCGGACAAATAGAATTTAACAATTCCTCATATAAAAACTTTTTGTAGCGTTAATTCTTACTGGAGGCTCTGCAGAAAAAGGTTATTTTACCTAAAAACCATGGGAACATAGGCCACAAATATTATGTGGCTTAGAGTTTTCCTGCAAACAATACGTGGACTTGGTAGACCCATAAAATAGATCACATAGGCTCAATTTTTCTTTCCGTTTATAACAATTCAATTTGTTGTAAACGCAATATAAATTACAGATCTACACATTTTCTGTTTTAGATTAGGTATGCAGGCACAAGCTGGTACATATTCATAAAATCAAGTTTTTTCGCTACAAAATGTTTTCCTCGAAAGATTATGCAATATAATTAAACTTGTTTCTATTTAACCATTTTAATTATCAATTTACTTGGAAGTATTCTTGTATCAAGTGAACAAAAGTGAATTGATTATTTCAATCTAAAGGCGCACGTGTTAATAAGCTAGCCATGTGCGAATGAAAGTCGCTGAAGCGATGATCTCGTTCAAAGAAAGCCAGTGAAAACGGAGAGTGGGGACATGCCAACCACTGACCTCTCGCGTGAGATTCAGACTGCCATTTAGCACTTGCTTAAAAATGGAGTGGATGAACAAGAAAAATATTAATTTGAAATATTGAAAAAATTCAATATGGATTGGATCGACAATAGGGTGAAATATTGTATAAGCTCTCTGTCAGAGGATTCCCTTTCTTATGTTTTGGGACCAATTGCCTAAGCCAATGTACAATGTCACAAAGGGTGTTTTCGAATTTTTCCATGGCTGTTATGACAATGTCATCGGCATATCGTTGTCAGGATATGCCAAAGTCATTCAAACCACACAGAAGTTCGTCAACCGTCATGTTCCACATTAACTCCTCCCTGTGGACATTTTTTGGTTGTACAGATGAAGACAATGTCTTTGCTCGTCCTAATCTCTGCTACTCTATTGGTGAACAGTTCCGACATCCGTTCGGATATTGTGCTCTTTTGACAGCCTCATGAGGAGTAATGTCAAAAGCTCCCTCTTTATCCAAAAATGCGCGTAGGTACTACGGTTTCTTGGTTGTCTAGAGCACCTCGGATATACACCGTCAGATGTACCAGTCGGCGGCTGAGATGCAAAACCGTGTAAGTCCGGAAATTTCTAAAATTGAGCTTTTATACAGAAATTTCAAAAGCTAAGAACTCCATCTATTAAAAGGTAGAACGTGTCGCGGGACACACGGTAGAAACTTTAGTTCCTTTTAAGCAAAAATTATGTAATACATCTGACGTTATAAATAAACAATTTGCATATTCATTGGTGGTCGAGTAGTAAGCAAACCAGACTCTCACGCGGTAGACCCAGGTTCCATTCCCCGTTAAGAAGTTTTTTTTATTGTTAATTTTGTTTTTAAATAATTATTCTGCTTGATATTAATAACGACAACGTAGACGTTCAAAATATTTAGCAGAATATTCATTATTATAGATAATGGTACGGTACCCTCCATGAAGGAGTCCGACTGGCAACATCCACTTATAACAGCATCGTATATTTAAAAAGGGAAACAGTGGCATTATACAAATTGGACATTCAAGAACTGTACGTTTACCACAAAAAAATTAGTGGAAACATAAAATTGAATTGTTAAATTTTCAATTTGAAGTTATATTACAGTTTATAGAAATTTTTATTTTCTAAATTTTTTCTTAAGTGGGTCGTAGAAAAAATATGCCCTTTTACATTTAAAAACAACCTGCCAAATGTCAAATCAATTTATCTATCCCTTTTAAAGATATCGGATTAAAACATTCAAGTTTTCAAAATTTCAACACCCTGTATTTCGAAAAGTAAATGTGCTAGACAACTTAGTCCTCAAATCATTTTTTTCCAATTTTACGAGAGGAATCTACATGCAAACGTTGTAATTACCCTTAACGTTCGAGATGCTTATACCATTTTTTGCGCGATCGTATTGAAATAAATTCTGAATAATAATAATAATAATAATAATAATAATAATAATGTTTCTTTATTTCTAAATTAACCTCATATATATATGTACATGTATACACAAAGCTAAGAAAGGAATGACGTCAAAATTTCACATTTTAGTAAACATGGTTCATGTAGTCATTTATACTGTACGGTTCTAGATCTAAGAGCAATTTTTTTACTTTTGTTTTGAATAGATTCTGGTTTTCTAGTGATTTAATAGCATTCGGTAGCTTATTAAATATTCGTATACACATATAAGATGGGTTTTTTTCAGTCAAACTGAGTCGATGTTTAGGATAGTTTATGTTGATCGATCTGGTTTCATATCTGGTGTTTAAATCTTTGTTTATTTCAAATTTGCTCTTGTTCCTTTTTAAAAACATCAAGCATTCATATAGATATAGACCATATACAGTGAAAATCCTTTTCTCTCTGAAAAGTCCTCTGCATGACTGTCTAAAATCCATCTTATATATGATTCTCAGTACCTTTTTTTGAACAATAAAAATATTTTCTACAGTGGTACCCATTCCCCAAAAAATCAGTCCGTATCGCATGACAGATTCAAAATTGGCATAGTATAGCGTTCTTAATGTTCTTTCATTTAGGTATCTTGCAGTTATTCTAATTGCATAGCAAACCTTATTAAGTTTACTAGTAACAAACTCTACATGTTGTTTCCAGTCAAAAAAGCTGTCCAGTATAATGCCTAACAACTTTGTATGATGATTTATTTCCAAGTATTGTTCTTCTAATTTGATATATTCTGGTTTGTTTTTCCTACTGTGACTTGTACTGAAAATCACTAATTTTGTTTTCTCCTCATTGAGGATAAGCTTATTTTGTTCAAACCAGTTTTTCGCTTTTGTGTAGGTGTTTATCGCTTCCCTTGAAAGATTTTGCTCATTTTCTGCTCCCACACCCAAACTTGTATCATCTGCAAATATGGTTATGCTCCCATTTCCATTTTCAGTTATGTAGCATAAATCATTCATAAATATTAGGAAGAGAATAGGTCCCGCAATGCTTCCTTGAGGTACTCCTGTGTTATTATACAATATGTCTGATTTTTCAATGAGTCCTTCTCTCGCTATTTTCACTCGCTGGGTCCTATTTGAAAGATATGACCTGAACCATTCACCGGCATTTCCTCGTATACCATATATTTCCATTTTTTTTAGTAAGATATCCCTATCCAAGCTGTCATATGCTTTTGACAAGTCAAAAAACATACCTAATGCTAGTTTATCATCTTCTATAAAGTTTAATAGTTCTTTGGTGAATTGGTAGATAGCGGTCAGTGTAGATCTTCCCTTCAAATAGGCATGTTGAGAGTGATTTAGTATTTCACATTCATTCGCGAACGATATCAACCTTGAGCACATTGCAAGTTCAAATATTTTGGAAAAACTTGGCAAGAGACTAATTGGTCGATAATTTTCCATTAACTCCTCATTTCCCTTTTTAAAAAGTGGTTTGATTACAGCAAGTTTCAGTTGGTCAGGAAATATTCCATGTTTGAAAGAATTGTTTATTATATAAGATATCACATTGCTTATTGATGGTATGCACAGTTTGACTATATTTGTTGGGATCTCATCATCACCACTACTATATTTATTTTTTAATGTCTTTGATATTTCATTTATTTCTTGCGGAGTTGTTGGTTTTAGGAATAGGGATCTATTGTTATACTGTATATAACTATGATCTGAAGTTGCATCTGGGAGGTCCCTTACTAGATTTGGGATGATTTCAGTTAAAAACTTGTTAAAGTCGTTTGCTGTGTTTTCACCACCTTTGATTTGGCATTCCTCATTTGTTCTCAGATTTCCATTTATTTCTTTACAAATCGTCCACATAGTTTTGTTTTTATTATCCGAGTTATTAATTCTTTTTTCTAAGTTTTGTGTTTTTTTCTTTATAAGAAGTTTATCATATTCCTTTTTGGTTTGTTTATATTCGTTAATAATATTTGGATATGTTCTACTTAAAATTAGCAATGTGTCAAGTTTGTTTTTTAACTCTACAACATCAGCATCTTTTTCTACATACTGTTTGTTTCTGATAGATATAATTTTTACAGGAAAGGACTCATTGAAAATATTTAGAAAATTATTCATAAACTGTGACCATTGATTATTTACATCTTTTACCGCTATTTCATACACTAAGTGCCAATTTTGTTCACTCAATCTTTCCAAAAAATATTTTTTTGCATTTTCAGTGAAAAATCTACGTGGTGTTGGTGGGTGTTTGGATTCTTGAACATCAAAACTGACTTTCTGTGCAGAGTGATCAGAGATGTGATATTCAATTAATTTAAATTTCTTCGAAATGAACGAAATGTCAAAAGTGACATTTATACTTCTCGATCAGTTTAAAATATATTTTGCATTTCGGTGAAATTGTTTTCATGCTATTTATTACTTTTCGACGTCTGAACGGTAAGTAAATCACTTACCCACGTGTTAAACTTAGAAACCAGTAAACACAACCTACCGTCCTGACAACCGATGCTGTAAATAAACAAAAAAGATCAATCGCGCAAAAAAAATTATGGAAATAATTGTAAAAATTTTTCCGAACAAATTCAAGTACATCACCAGCACTGCGAATACCAGCTTTGCATAGAATTTTAAAGTAGCATCGGTGGTTCAGTGGTAGAATGCTCGCCTTCCACGCGGGCGGCCCGGGTTCGATTCCCGGTCGAAGCATGTGAATCGCTACTTAGAAAACGAGAGAGAGACTTAGGAGAGAGCACACGCACGCAAGCGAGGCACATAACGAAGTAACGTAACATAACGTAACGTAACGGTCAGATATTTTGCGTCGCGACCCCCGGCTGCTCAAACCTTACCTGACGTAAAGAACTATAGTTCCAACAAACCCTAAGACCAAAGAGATACATAGTTTTTTGATAATTCTTCCATAATTTATTAATATTACTTAACAAAGTGATTCGAGCTCACCAAAAAAATAAGTTTTTTTTCGTCTCCTGTAAAATTTGTTAAAACGGAGTTACACGGTTTTGCATCTCAGCTGAGGCAGTGCAGTTGCCTTAGGTGCTGTTGACTTTGGTACACTGTCCTTTTTAGATCTGACTTCGTCTTTGAACAAGTGTAGTGGTGGTAGATTCAGCAGGACTTCCACTGCAATTTGAGTCCTCTCAGGACAGGACATATAAATCTACACGATGCAGCCAGTAATTTTGTATAAGGGTAGAATGTTTTATAGTTTACTATCTTATGCATCTTCTTTGCTCTTTTTCAGTTGTATTGTAAGTAATTTTAAATTGTCTGCAATTTTAATTGAAGAATCACAACCTGTTTTTAATATGGTTATTAGCTACCGCACTGTATATGAAGTTATTTATTATATTGTATGAAAAATGCAGCAAATTAAAAAATGTCGAAAAGATATATTGGTCGATTGTTTCAAACCGAGAAATTAAGGTTAAACCAAAATTATACCCGTCAGGAGGTGAATACATTCTTAAGTAATAAATAAGTTTTACACAAAAAATATCGCTTCCCATGGCAAAATAAATTTTCATAATTTTATCGATACATAAACATTGCCTTGAACTTTCCATATGTGAGCAAAAAAACCAAGGTTTTATTTCCCATAAACTATCTCAAATAGACAGACAGAATGTTAATGTCGAAGTATCAAAATAAGTTTAAATGAAATTCTTCAAGGTTTTTGTTGAGGGCCTTTTCGAGTCGGATATATAAGTTGATTGTTGAGTGATTAGAATAAAAATTGGATGGCATGCTTTTTTGATAACTGAATGACATTATTGTAAATACAAACAATTCAGCGACCATGAATTAAGATAGTATAGCAATTGCACTTGTTATTTATTTTAAATGTGAGATATTTACATGACTTGAAAAGGTCAATTTAATAATTCAAATTGTTCTTATTATCTTCAAAAATTACTCACATGATTCCACTGCTTCGGTAGCGTTTCAGAAGTAACTTTTTTACAGGGTGTAACAATGAAGCAAACACATTAATTTGAGCACATAAATACCAATTAAATGTGGGACGATACTTCGCATTGAAAAGCTCCGAATAAGGTATTTTAAAAGTATAATGTACTGAATGGATGTATTTGAAACAAAAAATTTCTTTACAGTGCGTACTGACTGAAGCTTTGAACGAACCGATCGCGCACAAACGAACCGAACAATCATTTTTCCTACAACCACTATGCAAAACACGATTTTCTACACACATTTTTATACGCAAAGCATTCTTTTGATAACCGTTGGAAAAGTAATGCGGAAAGTATACGTAATGTCACTTTTCCGCACCGAAATGTCAAACAACCTATGACCTGTCAACTTTTTTTGACAATTCAACCTAATAGTGAATTTATTATTGCTTATTGGTGTACAATTTTTAAATTGAAACCAAAAGTAAGTAAACTATTTATTTCATTATTCATTTTAATTTATTGATTATAAAAACAATAACTTATTGAGCATTATTTTAGGAAACATGAACCAAGATCAAAATAATTTATCTTTTGAGTGGTCCAATTCGGATATTGAAATAACGCTACATATTATCGAAAAGGCTCGAACTGCAACCGAAAATTTGTTACCTGAGGTTTCAATCCAAAATTGTTCAAATTTTACAATTAATTATACATATGATAAGTTCTTTCTGTTTGAAGTTTAAATGAAATAACTATATAAATTACTGTATTTCTTTCATTAATAAATGTGGTTGTAGAAAAAATATTGTGTACAACTTGTACGCAAATCACTTTTCCCACTCGCTGTATTTGCAGCACTCGCCTTGCGGCTCGTGCCACAAACTTCTGCGCTCATGGAAAAAGTGACGCTTTGCGCACTAGTTGTACAATAGTAGTTTTCCTACAACCACTATGCAAAACACGCTTTTCTACCCAAATTTTTATACGCAAAGCAGGCCTATTCTAAATTCTTTTGATAACCGTTGACAAAGTAATGCGAAAAGTACACGCTATGGCACTTTTCCGCACCGAAATGTCAAACAATGACCTGTCAACTTTTTTTGACAATTCAACCTAATAGTGAACAATACAATACAATTTCAAAATTCAAACCAAAAGTAAGTAAATTATTTATTTCATCTTTTAATTTATTAATTATAAAAACATTAACCTATCAAGCATTATTTCAGGAACTATGAACCAAAACCAAAATAATCCATCTTTTGAGTTGTCCAATTCGGACATCGAAAATACTCCTTCAGATATTATCGAAAAGGCTGCGACCGAAAATTTGTTACCTGAGGCTTCGAAAGAGAAATAGGTATTAAAAACAATATAGTAAATTTATGAAGAGGAGAGAAATAAAATAAATATATATATATATAGAAGTAAAGGGTAGTCTTGACGGCTAGTTAGAAAACAATCTACTAAATTTTTGGGGATTCCGTCACAATCTGGGCTGGTTAAGAAATTAAACTCTTTTTTACTACTTCCAAGCTTTCGGATTTATTTGAATCCTTTATCAAGGCTA
>CAJUYG010001250.1:22927-46077 GCA_910591675.1 Galerucella calmariensis
ATGGTGCGCAGGTCAATAAAGAAAAGAAATATTATTTTTATACATATAAGAAACTCAAGAATTTTAATTACAAATTTTGTCTTCATGTTCGACTTCAATCAGATTTAGATTTTATTTCCAAAATGTAACTTTTAACTGCCACGTTTAGTGGAGGATGTATTCGTGTTTTATATAATGATGTTTTACTTAATTTATACAAACTCACTTTGCACGTAAGTTTAAATTAATTATAATTTTTACCACTTGATATTTGAACTGTTCATATTTTAGCCTTGATAAAGGATTCAAATAAATCCGAAAGCTTGGAAGTAGTAAAAAATAGTTTAATTTCTTAACCAGCCCAGATTGTGACGGAATCCCCAATAATTTAGTAGATTGTATATATATATATATATATATATAATCAAATTCCCTTCTACCTTTCGGTGTAGGGAGATTTCTCAAAATTTCAAGATTCAACAAAAATTTTCCATTCTTTCCTATTTTTCGCTAATTGTTTTGCTTCTGTAATTCTTTTTCCTCTTTCCTTCAATATTTTGGCTATGTTGTTATCCCAGGATTCTTTGGGTCTACCTCTGTCTCTTTAAACAATCACCTTTGCTTCCCATACAATTTTAACTATTCTAGTATCCTCCATTCGCTATATGTGTCCCCATCAGTTCAGTTGTCTTTCTTCTATATAATCTAGCATAGACTTTATTTCTAGCTCCTCTCTTATTTCTACATTCTTTATTCTACCTCGTTTTGATATTCCTTTAACAGATCTCGGGTATTTAATTCCTATAGCTTGTATTCTACTCTTCATTTTTTGGTCCAATACCCACGTTTCGCTGCCATAAGTAAGTATCGGTCTAAAAACTGTATGGAATACTGTCACTTTGGTTATTTTTGAGATTTCCTTCTTATTCATAAATCCTGGTTTCAACATGTGGTAAGTTTTTATGGCTTTTCCTGTTCTTTCCATAAGATCCCTATCTTGTTTACCAGTGCTGTCAATTGTTGTTCCTAAGTATTTAAAGTGGGTAACCTGTTGGATTATACTTTCGTTAATTGTAATATTCAACCTTTCTTGATTTTTTGCTATCATCATTATTTTTGTTTTATTTGCATTTATTTTCATTCCATTCAATTTTAGAGTTCTATTCCATGTGTCTATATTTTTTTGAAGACCTTTCTCTGTATTGACCATTATATCTAGATCGTCAGCAAATGCACATTTACGTATCTTAACTGGTCTAAGTTGCTTCATACCTACAGAAAGTTTCTGTGTATCTGTTTTTGTTTGCTTTATTATGTGGTCCATGAAAATATTGAATAAAGTTGGGCTTAGAGCTCCACCTTGTCTTAATCCCTGTTTTGTCTCAAATGTTCCAGATGCTCGGTTATTTTTGATTATATATAATATATTATATAAAATAACTATATAAATTACTGTATTTCTTTCATTAATTAATGTGGTTGTAGAAAAAATATTGTGTACAAGTTGTACAATGTTTTTATAATTGATATATTGAAATAAATAGTTCACTTACTTTTGGTTAAAATTTAAAAATTGTACACCATTAAGAATTTCACTATTATGTTGAATTGTCAAAGAAAGTTGACAGGTCATAGGTAGCTTTGTTTGACATTTCGATGCGTGTACTTTTCCAACGGTTATCAAAAAAATTAAGAAAAGGCCTGCTTCACGTTTAAAAATTTGTGTAGAAATGCGTGTTTTGCATAGTGGATATAGGAAAACTAATATTGTCAAATTTCTGACGATGACAGTGCTTTCTGTGTTCGTTGTGTTTCCAGATTTCTGTCATTTGCAGAGTTGAATCAGGGATTTGGACAATGTTACTGTGGCTGCTCGTGTGTTACTGTAAACACAAACTATCACCGGAACCACCTCTAAGCAAAAACAATAAAACAAAAAAATGTGAGCAAGGCGATTGATTCTACCACGTCAAAATAGAATGCTGCTGAGATATGAACAGTATGTGAGACCTCATAGAGAAAAGACTATAATTAAATTATACGAGGTCTAAAATGAAAATTTAGCTTATCAAATTCAACACATAGGTAGATAAAATAAAATAAAGGAGTAGCTTATATATTACCATTGTCTATAAAAAGAAATAGTCTGAGATGCATACCTACAAGCTTACGAGTTCACCAGTTATGAAGATTCCATTATTGTCTATTTGTCTTCATGTAATGTAACTTAGTGGAATACAAACTAGAATATGAGAAAGCTGTCTTTGGGAAAATAATGAAAATCTTTACTATCAGGCTGCGACATATAGGAAGGTATTACGAGTTAAAATAAGCCTTTGGTAAAGTATATTTCACAATATATCCTCGACTCAGTATCTCTACTGAAATCATTTTCCGTAAATGATATCTTAATGCGTAAGTTTTTCATTAAAAGAAAAAGTTGAAATAAATGTAAATCCTTCTTTAAGACTGTCCAAACAGTTCCAAACGGCTGTTACATCAAGATGCTTTTTATTTATTATATTAATGATTACAATTAGAACGAACCAAAAATACTGGACGACAATGCCTAAAATATTCCGAAAGACAGGAATAATACGACCCTGGACGACAGCGTCTTGGCACAAAAGACAGTATCTAGTATCTGAACGACAGAAAAAAGAGTATTGTAATCTGCAATTTATTTTTTAATAAAAACTCAGTAAGATATAGATTGAGGAATAATTGAATAAAATGCATATGCAAGGGTAAATTTGGCTTGCCCATGAGTAAACTAACCTAATTTGTGAGGCAGCAAGCACATCACAATTATTATAAATCACCTAAGTAACCAATTTTTAAATACATAGAGCAAAATTACTTTAACTCTATAAAGCACTAAAGACGAAATATTATTTTCATCGCTTATGCTATCGTAATAAATATTACGTAAATATAAACAGATACTATAAGAGCTGACCCTTTTTTTGTTCAATCCTTCGTTCGATTTATATTCCTCTTCAGAATCGGGTATCTATTTAATTTCTAATGAAAAAGGGTTTGTTCCAAAAAAATGAATTCTCCCAAGTACAAAAATTATTTTCTACACTCCATTGATGACTTAATATACTTACAATTTTAATTGTTTCATTAAGATCACTATATTTGAACAAAAAATTGAAAAATACACAACTTGTGCGGGTCTAAGCAAGACCGGTAAAATGTTAAAATACCGTTTGGCTCGCTAAAGACTTATTTCCGACAACAATTTCGGCTACAGATACCTACTACTTTTTTCTAAAGCCGACTAAAGTACTACGTCACTAACACCGTAAAAATCCAGTTTGTTAACCCTCCACGTCGATCCAAACCAGTATCAGTTTTAATATTCCATTACGTGAAAACATTTAGGAATCAGGTGATTTTTTAAAGTGATGAGAAAAACGTGCATGCATTTGGGAACACCACGTTGATAGGAACTAAACGGGCAAAATTATGCTATGGCATTTGATCAACAACTGCAAATTGATGAGTTTTGTCAAATGCATTTTTTCATAATTTCGGTATCCGCCAAAATAAACAGTACCAAAACAGAGAGTGCTGTGGAGTTGTTTATGTAAAATGGATTTGTCACATTTGACTTGATTGTCATTAGTTGATATATTAATAGTACGCTGCAGTTAAATTTGATTTAAAAATGGTTCTAACAACGGAAGAAAAAGTTTTTTTGGTAGAGCATTATTTTCGTTCATACGGAAAAGGTCGTAATGATGGTCCAAGCTTAGAACAGGTGTCAATAAAATATCAACAAAAATTTAATAAAGCAGCTCCTAGTAAAAGTGTGATGTTAGCTGTTGTTGAAAAATTTCACAAAATATTTCACTCGGAAAATCCGCCGGCGAATATTGCCGAACTACGGGAAAGAATACAATAGTTATTTATGTAACTAGTGTGTAAAGTAGCCTTTTTTTTGACGAATGTGAATATTGTCGACAATCACATGAGTCGAAAAAAAGGTCTTTACACACGAATTGCATACAATATTTTTTCTACTAGCGAATATTTAATTGAAATACAAAAGTTTAATAGTAATTTTATAATAATCTAAAATAACATCATAGTTTTATAAAAATATTCAATTCCTAAATATAAAATACAATTGCTTACTCTAGGTATAGTCGGAATATCTCAATTTAAATTTTAAATGTCAGATTCAATTCACAAAGAAATGTCAGTCACTCACCGCCAACTTATACCTATTTACCGTATTATTTCCAGTACTCAATAATTATTTAACAATAATTATTAGGTCACTTTACCGAATTCTATTGGTTTCTATCTCCAATTTATGAAAAAAACTTAGATTTAATATCTGTTTATTATACCTATATTTTTATAAGACTAGATATCTATAACTACATACATATTGGAATTTTTTCTTTACGCACTAGTGCGTAAAGTAAAACTCTTCACGCACTAGTGCGTAAAATAAAGTTTCACGCACTCGAAAATGTGTCTAAAGTACGTACTTTACACACGGTAGTAGAAAAAATATTTTTCGGCAGTTACATCAACCACTATTTACAAATATGTTTATTAACTTACAAAATCGATATGAAGCTTGTTTGCGTCGAAATGGTGAACATTTTGAACACTTACATTACAGAAATTAAAAATTAACTTTTATTTTTATTTTCGGTACTGTTTGTTTTGGCGGATACTGTATTATCACCATATTTTTATATTCCATAGAAATATATAATTTCTGACTAAAACGCTACTTCGGTACAGACCTGTCGCCTTTTGTCATTTTTCAACTTAAAATAAGTTTTGTTCACCATTTGAAAAGCAGATCTCATTCAAGTACTAATTCTGCAATTTATTTTGAATACATCTAACAGGACCGCCTTCACGTAAAGGCCTAATAGGCCCGGGCATAGGGCCCCGGTTAGGTTAACACATTATTATTACCAAGAAATCTATACCGCCTGCTGTATTCAAATATTTCAAATGTGTGCAAGTCAATTTGTATTAGAGTTTGGTTTCAATTTCTTAAATACAGTTCGAGAGCCTTCGTCACTGTGATGTGCAGACTTCGAAGCGGGCATTGCTGCTCCCCAGTGCACCTACATCGTATTGGAGTGAAGGAAGATCCTTATTGCACCTGTGGTAAAGAGAGGGAGGTCAATCATATATTCCTAGACTGTGAAGTGAATAATTTTAGATGTAGCAATTTGTATAAAGTCTTGCTTGGCAGTATTAACACCGGTCCTGTTTCCATAAATAACATTATACACTCCACATGCTTAACCTCAATGCGAGCTTTAATGGACTTCTTAGTGTGCAGCAACTTGAAATTATAATTCCTGCATTTATAATTGGTTTGTTCTAAATTTCCAGTGGAATACATTAAATTAACAAATATTCGTATTTTCCAACAAAGAAGAAGCGGTGCCCTCATCAAGACACTGGGTGCATGGTAATACCGAGCCCAACAAAATTGGAGAAGAAGAAGAGTTTGGTGTAACCCATTTTTTTCAAAATTATACAGACAAGGCCGGTCCCATTTTCCACTATTAGTAAATAAACGCTACATAGGCAAGCAAGAAGCATAACTTCCATTCTATTTCGTTTATTTAGCGTTAAGAAACAATAGGCATAATAGTAACCCCTTCATTATCAACTGTGCGTGCTATAATTCAGAATTCGACGAATCAAATTTTGAAAAGAAGTAATGGAATAATTGATATGGTTGAAATAATACCCTTCTTGGTTTGCGTCATCGATTGTTAATGCATTTCTAACACATTTCGTAGGGAGAAATGGGAAAAAAGGCAGGTCTGTGATTAATCCTAATCAAAATATCTCAATAATGAACCGTTTGAATGTATTACAAACGTGAACCCTAATATTTGATTGGTTGATGTTTAGATTACGCGCAAGTTCAACCTATCAATCGAGAGATCCAAATACTATGAAAGCGTTACTTTCCTAGCGGCAATGTGTCTTACGTCTTTTTCTACTGTCACACTGACAGTTCTCGACAGGTCTGTACTTTGTTGTTTACGGTCAATTATCATTTATGAAAAGTGAATATTAATCTTATTGTTTCATTTACTCAAATATTACTAAAATATGCATGGATACACGGAAAGAAATCAGTATTTTGAAAGTTCTCAAGTATTTTCAGTTAGAATTATAAGCTGGTAATTATTAATTTCAAAGCCTTTTCGAATTTGGCTGAATACGATCCTGATGATTTTATTCATCAAATTTAAGATTAGATATATCGCACTGCTGTTACAAGACTGTATCAACTCAAAATAGGATAAATATGAGATAACTCATTTCTCAAACGTAAAATTTAATTCCCTACGCGTCAATAAAACCATCGTTTAAAAAGTCCAAAAAACAACCAAAAGATGGCGTTATAAGTCACTCATCATGGTGGCCTGACTGTTTTTCCCCTCCGTTTTTCTCTGCGTTTAGACTGCATTATTTTGAATTGCAACGGTATTGACTGATCAGGTATGTGAAAATTTAAGTATTATTTACTACTAATACATTATTGCTGATTTAAACCTAAGTATGAACTTGGTATATTTCGAGTTGTTACACTATTGTTCATTAACAAAACATCGATTTCAAGTAATATTTTGACTAACGACCTTCTTGTTGGTATAGTAACTAGTTTTAGAGTTAATACAGTTTTGTTGAAGAATTTCTGTTTACTAGTTTTTCGTGGTAATTTATTAAAATTTCAAAAATATATTTTTCTTACTAATAGTATTTAAAATCATGATCAAATATCATGATCGATATTACTGTGAATGGCGACCGATCCGCCGAACATAGGAAAATTTCCGTGCTGTCCTTATCACAGCCTTTCCTAATAAAGAAACACCTGGTGCCCGAGCATTTAAAGCAGCTACACTAAAAAGCCGTATTCACCATTCTTTATGTGATTATGGAAACCAGAAACTCCGAAGTATATGCAGGTTTTACGAAAAATTACCCTGGTATACTTGTGGACGTCCAGGACAGCAACGTAAAACATGTCGTTATAAGCACCTACCGGATCGCAACAAGACGTACCAAGTACGTTCAAAATTTCAACATGTCATCGTTGCAACGGAAGTGATCGTTGGTATAAAAATGGGAAACCTAGGAAAACGTTTTAACTTAAAAAATTACGCAATTTGAACACAACACAACACCAATCGCAACATTTTTGTGCAAAAACAGTGATTCCTCTTTTACTTATCTGGTTGATAGTGATGACGACGAATCAATAATAAAACACTACAAACTAACAAAAACATTATATGCGTCAATTGAAACAAGCCATGAGATTCGTGCTTCTTCGGGTCCGGGATTTGGGTCACAAATTGTTTACGCTATCGGTGTCTGTAATCTGATACTATGCCAACTTTGACTTTGGAAATTATTTATGCGGTCGTACCGGATAATGTTATTCCAAGTGACATTGACCTTATTATTGGATGGGACATCATCAGTCGACCTTGTTGTTATAATCTATTAATGTTTTGTTAAAACAAAACTCCCGATGATATTACCACCGGTGAAATACCTATAAACTTGAAAGACACTACCCCAGTAGCGTTCCGTCCTCGTAGGTTATCTTACCAGGAAAAGCTGCAGCTTAAAAAGATAATTGTTGACCTTTTAAGTGCGGGAATAATTAGCTTAAGGCAATCCGAGTAAGCAAGCTATTCTGCCTCTTTTCTTTTCATTCCTCCTCTCTGCGCCTTCCATTCTCTTTTTCTTCCCAATTGCTGCGTCTTTTCTTCTCCTCTTCTCCTCTTCCATTTTCGAAAACCATGCAGGAGGTCCGGAAGTATCCATGTTTTATCGCATACGGTGAATCTAGTATTTACCAAAATAGTATATTATATACCAAGGTGGTGAAGACTATTATTATTGACCGAGCTCCAATATTATTTCGCGAGGGGCTTTGACCCGAGCGGAATAATAGTCTAGGTTTATAAATGTCTTCAACAAATTTAAGACAAAAATTAAAAATAATTCACAAGCGAACCACGAGAGCCGTTTACTCCAACGAGATAAAAAAAAGAAAGAGGAGAGAAGTTAACATTATAAAGAATCATCGACCAAAGTGGCTTCTGAATATGGCCGATTTCCGTGAACAAACCAGAGGCGTACATTAAATTATTCAATTAGGAGAAACAAAAAACTCTCATATGCATCTTTTTAAGGTGGTACTTTTTGTTGTTAGAAAATTGATACCAGATTTTGGTTCATTCAAAAATTTCATAGCACTATTGTACAACTCAATATCAACTTAAATTTATACTTATACTCATAAATAATCTTTTTCTACGACCGTGTGTTTAAACCCACTTTCCCGCACGCATTTTAGTTAGTTCATCAAATGAAATCTACATCTTTTCTAGCTTTTTGTTGCATTTTAAAATTTTTAAAAATATAAAATAATGAAGATATTTTGATATAACTCTATACATTCTTTAAAGTAGTCATGGAACAACTATCAAACCACCCTGGTTTAATATAAGGAAAAATCTATCGAATAAAATTATTCCATCTAAAAATGACCTAAAACCGTTGCCGTCACCTTCATCGTCATCTTTATTTGACCTGCAACCAATGCCATCCTCATCAACGTCATCCACTTACCAGTTAACACCAAATACCTTCACTGGACCGGCAATTTTAAGTAATTTACAAAATGCAACAAATTGTGTTTCTAATATTAATATTTATAATAATAATAGTTTTTGGTTAAAGTTTTGTATATGTATGTTGAAATAAAATAACTTTTGAAAAAGGGGTTGGTGAACTTTTTTGCATATACGGTCGTAGAACAAATAATGTTCCTAACTCATGCGTAAAGTGTCTTTCCCGCCCTTGACCGCTTGCCCGAACTCCGCTCCGCGTCGTTCGGGTCAACTGCAGTCGCGTGCGGGAAAGTATCACTTTCCGCACTTGTTAGGAAAATAGCTATTTCAATACTAAAAATCGCTATTTTTTAACGTGGCTTTTCAATTTGACACATTTCAGTACGTTAAGGTTATCTATGTTGACACAAGAATTGATGACTAATGTCACTAATGTTGCTTCGTTGGTTGCTTCTCAATATGGCGACTCCCATCGAAAGTTGATTGAATCACTACCACGCTTAACTTCCCTCCTTTTCCTTTTACCTCGTTGGTTTACCCCGTCGTCTGACTGACAAGTACCTACACTGTCTGTTTTCGATATATTATGAAAGTACTCGTTATTTCATCACTCATTTTTGGTAGAGCACAAATTTCAAACTAATGGCCTTTTTTGATTCAAATAAATTTATCTTGATAGGTAATTTCAAGCAGCAAATATGTTAAAAATCTCCTGGGTATACAAAATTATGTTGCACACGATTTTGTTGAACTACTATCCCTGAGTTCTCAGAATATTTGAATTTCTCCATTATTTACCTAGGTTAATAATAGAAAATTATTCACCTAGGTTAATAATAGAAAATTCTTAACCACTAATAGAGAAATTCAACTTCTCAGTTGGCTAGAAAAAGCAATAATTGTCAACTTCACAGCTAGTAGTGGAAAAACAATCTTTTTTAAATCCCACCGCTGTCACCAATGTTACTCCTTTTACTTTCAGAAACTTCCTCTATTGTAATAACTTAACTTTCAAAATTCAAATCAAATAATGAATGCATCAATATTAGAACACAGAACTCAACGTTTAATACTTGAAAAACATATCTAATCTCAATTTTCCCGCTTTTTATACTTTCAACATGTTCCAAACAGTTCTCGACTTTCAGATGATAGATCTAGATTATTCCAGATGTGTGCCTTCTTCTTTTTCTTCATGGACCTTTACATAACCTTAGTGCAGGTAAAGCTAGATGATTCCAGATGCATGTCTTCCTCTTTTTCTTCATGGACCTTTACATAATCATAGTGAAGGTTCGACCTTGAAAATTAATAACCGGGAAATTATTTCCCTTTTCAAGGTAGTATTTAGGGATTGATAAAACTCACAAAGAAAAAATGAAAGAATTTGAAACATTTATCACAAGGCTTCTAGAGTAGAATTTACTCATTATTTCAAATAATCACTTTCCCTAGAAACGCGATAAACCAGACATAATTTTTTTTGTATAAAAGTTTAAGAGTAACGGGGCATTGTTCTCTTTCAATTATTACAATAATGTATAGACATAAAGCAAATTAAATTCTATTGTATTTGAATAAACTGTAACTAATAAATGTTCAATACCAATTAAACGTGATTCCATTTGTGCTGCAAATTTATTGTGTAACCTAATAAGCCCCAGGCTAGAGCACTCCACCTCAGGGAGTGGAGCTCGGCCCCAATTATGCTATTTTATACGCTGCCACTGAGATGGGGTGTACAATTGATATTAAATTGGACGCCACCAGCTTTTTAATCGAAACAAAAATAATTAAAACCAGAAGCAAAAGGTGGAAAGTTGGAGATACCTTGTAAAAATTACCGTTACAAAAAAACTAATTAAATGAATCTACTTATTCCCGAACACGTTTATCCAATTCAATAATTATGGAATGATCAATACTAAAAATTCAAATAATAATTTTATTTGAAATTCAACATGAATTGAATATTTAAAAAAATCTAAACGATGAGAATACCAAATTGTAATAATTAGCACGACAAATCCAAATATTGTACACGCTAAAGATACGACGAATGAACTTAGAGGACTGAGGATGTAGCGGGATGGCGGCGGTAGGGAATCTGTTGATTTTCTTATGAATAGCAAGAAGCAGTATTTTCCTTTTTTGCTGCTTCCCTCAATAGTATTTGTCTTTTTGTGTCCTAATTGATCAGCAACGATCTTATGCGTTTGTTGCTTTTTAGCTTATAATATCATGGGAGTTTTTGTTGGGATGTGGCCTCAAAACTCCAAGAAATTATATGTTAACTCAATAAACAACTTTAGCACAGCCAATACATGGACATAAATGTGAACTTCATCAATCAGCTGTACCAACTGGGTACCAAACGATTTCGCCTGTTATTGGTAGTTTACGTCATAGCGGTGACGAAGAACCTACCAATTGGTTAACCAAATTCACTACCAAAAAAACAAAAATGTATCTTAAAAACGTATTGCAATATTCGAAATTTGGAAAAGCAGACTCTCTCGATTTTTCACTATTTTTATCAACAATCTAAGGCATGGAAAAATAAAAATGTATATAAAGTAATAAGGAATTTTTTTCAATGATCCTTATTATTTCATCTTGAAATTGCTAAGAGCTATATAACAATAATTTTTTCTATTTATAATTGTCATAAGTGAATGCGTGCTTGATTCCATTCAAAAAAACTATTTGGGAATTCAGTCATTGATACAAATAATGATTTTTCAGAAAAATATGGTTTCTTAAATATAAATAATTTTCTTTATTACGAAAAAATGTATTTACTAATTAACAATTTTTGTTGTTGCTAAATATTAGTGTAAAGGAACCATTTCCCAAGTTCATTTATAACGTTTCCTCATATTATGAAAATGGAAAATCATCCACTTTCTATTTGTTTATTGAATAGTTTTTTATAAATAAATGAATTTTTTGCGCTCTATTTTTCCGCATATTATCAAGTCCTTTGAATCTACGTTCTTATTTACACTGGCAAGGCGTCCTTATAGATTATCTGGAAACTTCCTAATCCCAAATATGTTCCGATTTTAAGCAACATGATCTGCAAAAATTATTAATCTGTCAATATATTCTCAAATCAAAAATACAGTACACTTCTGCTCAGTTTTCCCAGTTTTGTTTTGTTTCCAACTTGATAGAGACTTCAGTCGGTTACACTTCTGTCCTATGTTGGTATTTTGTCGTATTTTTGTCTCAAATTTTTTGTTCGATTGGTCTGAACTCGGCATAATTAATATTTCCACAAACAATGCAAATCTTCACTTTAATAGTATATAAGTTTATTCTTGGAACCTCCTAATAATAATAATAATAAACAACCAAAAATAATTATGTACTTTTGATAATTAAACAAAACATTCCATTATAAAAACCGGCTATAATATAATAATCGATTTCTCAGATGTATCAATTAACTGTATGCCTATGTACAATAAAATACAAATACCAATCGTTTCAAATCAAAACATGAAAACTCCATTCAAATACAAGCTGCATGATTTTTTTTGTTTTCAGTCATTGCCAAGGTCATGGTTAGTCAGGTGCTACGAAGCTCCTGCGTAACATTCAACTAACTGGCAAATTTATGAATCAATAAGATTTCTTACGGGTTACATAACACAAAGGATACCTTTTTTTATGTGTACATAATACTGAAATAGTCACGGTTCCGTAGCTTTCGATTGAACACAATAAAGTCGTATTTATTATAATAAAGCCACCAACTCACATGTTGGAATTTATAATCCAACTTATACGAGTGGAAATAATTTCACTGTCAAATATTCCCATTTGTAGAAACATATTATTTCCACTTTCTCATGGTTGATCTGAAAAATATGTGGTAACAGTTGAATCAATGGTTAAAAATTGTTTCACAAAACTTGGTGCGGCTAGTCAGGCTATTGGTATGATTGAGGAGGGACTTCAGGGAAAAAGTTGATTGGTTAAAATTCGGGCTAGATGCCGTAATATAGATTCTGAAGATCATAATATCTTTAAAAATATCAGATCAGTGAAATGAGCCACTTTATGAAATTTAATAACCTTAGACCTGTCTAACATCGGAAACAACTTAAAACGAATGTTTACATAGACTTTTTTGAATATAGCGATCAAACTTTGTAACAATACACGGGTTGACAAAGTTTGGTTTAAGAACCAATATGCTAATGTATGCATGCATATGTATATATTTTAATACGACCTGAAGGATCTATTGGATTCCTTTTTCATCCATTTCCAGGAGGAATTTTAGTATATCCGCGTGCTCCAGCTTCTATATCCAGCAGTTTCCTAGGTGTTGTGTCCTATTATTCTGTAGTGCTATGTGAATAGCTGTTTTTTCTTCCACATAATTGACATTTTTGTTACTTCCCTAGTTTGAACTTCTTGTAGTATCTATTCAGAACATCGTAGGGCATCCATTTGTTCTCACCTGATTAGTTATAGTTACTCTTGAGTATTTCAGATGTCAGATTTTCTCTTTCTTTTGGTCGTTGCCTATTTCTTCCAATATTACATCACATACGGCAATGAGCTTCGGAGCCATTCTCCTTGTTAGTACATTTGCTATTTTTTTTTATTCCAATGTTCCTTGGATCCCCCAGTAAGGTAACGATACTGTTCTTGCCCAGTTCATTAAGTTTTTTGGCATTCCCATACAATTTTAGAACTGATTACACAAGTTCTCTTTGCTTCAATGGCTGCTTGACTATCCGAACTGATTGTATCCTTTGCCTTTCATATAGTTCTTTACGTCAGGTTATGTTTGAGCGACCGGGAGTCGCGACGCAAAAGATCTGACCGTTACGTTATGTTACGTTGCTTCGTTATGTGCGTGCTTGCGTGCGTGTGCTCTCTTCTGAGTCTCTCTCTCGTTTACGAAGCAGTGGTTCATATGCTTCGGCCGGGAATCGAACCCGGGCCGCCCGCGTGGAAGGCGAGCATTCTACCACTGAACCACCGATGCTGTATTAAAATTCTATGCAAAGCTGGTATTCCCAGTGCTGGTGTTCTACTTGAATTTGTTCGGATACATTTATACCATTATTTCCATAATTTTTTGCGCGATTGATCTTTTTTGTTTATTTACTGCATCGGTTGTCAGGACGGTAGGTTGTGTTCACTGTTTTCTAAGTTTAACACGTCGGTAAGTGATTTACTTTCCGTTCAGACGTCGAAAAGTAATAAATTTCATAAATTTCACCGAAATGCAAAATATATTTCAAACTTATCGAGAAGTATAAATGTCACTTTTGACATTTCGTTCATTTCGAAGAAATTTAAATTATTTTATTCGGAATTTATTTCAATACGATCGCGCAAAAAATGGTATAAGCTTCTCGAACGTTAAGGGTAATCACAACGTTTGCATGTAGATTCCTCTCGTAAAATTGGACAAAGTGATATGAGGATTAAGGGGTCTAGCACATTTACTTTTCGAAATACGGAGTGTTGAAATAATGAAAACTTGAATATGTTTTAATTCGATAACTTTAAAATGGATGGATAAATTGATTTGACATTTGGCAGGTTGTTTTTAAATGTAAAAGGGCATATTTTGATAGAAATGGTAGTTTGTGCAACTAGTGTGGATATGATAGCCATTCATTCATTCATTCATTCATTCATTCATTCAAACGTTTGGGTTGTGCTCAACAGCCCGGGCACTTGACCTAAGTCATTGTACCATTCCCAATGTTATCTACTTCCACTCCAAAAGTTTCGTGTCCTCTATATAGGCCACTAGCTTATTTGGGGGGATTTTAAGTAGTTCTGATGGTTGTATAGTTTCCTTTCCAAAATGCTTCTGTCTGAGTCCTTCTAAGTTCTTACATGAGCAGAATATATGAATAGGTGTTTCATCCCTTAGTTCGCACTTCCTACAGAAAGGTTCAATGACTATTCCCATTCTGTACAAATGTTTCCTTAGAGTGCAATGTCCAGTAACCAGGTCGGTTACTGTCTTCAAGTGTCTCTTGCTCAGTTTCAATAAACTGGTTGAGAGTTCTTTGTTTACCTTTTTCAGTAGACTTTTTGTGTGAAGATGACCTTCTGTCAACCTCCATTTAATTTGGTGTTCTTTGTCTAGCCAGTTCCGGATTTCCCCTCTTATGTAATCCTTTGTGATTCCACAGAACGGTTCCGGACCTATAAAGTCTCCTTTAGAGCCTTGTTTAGCTAGCTGGTCCGCCAATTCATTACCAGCAGTCCCTTCATGTCCCGGCACCCATACTAGAGACACTGTGTTGTCTCTTGCCAGCTTATTAAGGGACTCTTTGCAGTTTTTAACCAGTCTAGATTTCGTGGTAGGATTGCTGATAGCCTTCAGCAATGCCTGGCTATCAGTGAATATTTTTATTCTTTGTCCGGTATAACCCCTCTTGATATTTTCATCAATACAGGCTATAGCAGCAATTGTTTCTGCCTGGAATACAGACGTGTATCTACCAAGGCTGAAGAACATTTTCTTCCTAGGTCCATTTATACCAGCCCCAGTGCCATTGTTGGTTTTAGATCATCAGTGAACCAGCTGATATCCCCGGGATTTCCCGAGTGCATCACCTGTTGTCTAGATGGAATGATAATATTCACTCGCTCAGTGAATATATTCTCTGGTATCATACTATCCAGACCCATCTGAAAGTTTGGTTCGTCTAGTATTGTCCCAGTTATATCGGTATGTCCCCCACGAACATTGTTCGGGGTCCACATGCCTCCCGATTTCAGTCTAAGAATCGCCATCATCGCCTCTGCCCTAACAAAAAGTTCCAGAGGAGGGAGGCCTATAAGGGCTTCCATTGATGACGTGCCCGTGCTGTTCATTGCCCCGGTAATACCGAGGAGAGCTTGTCTTTGGATTGTAGCCAATTTGTTCTCTACTGAGGACACTTCTGTCCTTCTCCACCAGACTACCGTTCCATAGGTAGGCCTAATCACTGTTGTGTAAAGCCAGTGTACCACCTCAGGTCTTATTCCCCAGGTTTTTCCCATAACTCTTCTGCATTGCCAAAATAGTCGGGTTGCCCTGGTAGTAGTTCTTTCCAGGTGTGCCCTCCAATTCAATTTAGAGTCGAGGGTCACTCCCAGGTATTTCACCTCTTTGGATATTTCGAGTGCTTCTCCGAACAGTTGTACCCTGCCCTCTGGAAGAGCCCTTCTATTCGTAAAAGCAACTAGTTTGGTTTTTTTTGGATTGACTGTTAGGTCCTCTTTAAGGCACCAGTCTTCCACAATTCGCAGTGCTTCTTGTAAGACATTTGCGACCGTCTCTGGGAATTTTCCCTTGGTGACAATCACAAGGTCATCCGCGAAGCCCTGCGTCCATATGCCTTGATCGTTTAGTGTGCAGATCAAGTCATCCACAATTGATAGCCATATCGCACGAGGACGAAGTTTCAAACGTTCAAGTGCGATATGGACAATCCACACGAGTCGAACAGCATATTTTTTTTACGACCCACTTAAGAAAAAATCTGGAAAATAAAAATCTCTGTAAACTGTAACATAACTTCAAATTGAAAATTTGACAATTCAATTTTATGTTTCCACTAATTTTTTTGTGGTAAACGTACAGTTCTTGAATGTCCAATTTGTATGATGCTACGGTTTCCCTTTTTATATATACGATGCTGTTATAAGTGGATGTTGCCAGTAGGACTCCTTCATGAAGGGTACCGTACCATTATCTATAATAATGAATATTCTGCTAAATATTTCAAACGTCTACCTGTTGTCGTTATTAATATCAAGCAGAATAATTATTCAAAAATAAAATTAACAATAAAAAAAAACTTCTTCTCGGGGAATCGAGCCCGGGTCTACCGCGTGAGAGTCTGGTTTGCTTACTACTCGACCACCGAGGAATATGCAAATTGTTTATCTATAAAGTCAGATGTATTACATAATTTTTGCTTAAAAGGAACTAAAGTTCCTACCGTGTGTCCCGCGACACGTTCCACCTTTTTGAAATATGGTTGGAAGTTTTTCCAAACTCTGCATGTTTGGTTCCTGGTTCGTACACTCCTTTGCGATTTGCTCTTTCTCAATTTGAAACTACTCCTTTTATAACTTTTTCAAGTTTATTTACAAATCCATATAAATGAAATTTGAATAATAATTATTAATAAAAAGCTTATTTCTCCAATTTTAGTATATTATTCAATCAGTATAATATTATGGTGATGATTCATATTTATGAGCGATCATTTATGACACAATCCGAAGATGAGTGACATAATCAACATGAGGTTAGTGGCGAGTAGAATACTAAAGTTCATCTACAGCCTAATGATGTATCAATTTGTCACAAGTTATGTAACTACATGACATTTTAGGAAAAAAACTGATAGATCATTTTTGTTTGAATAAACATTATAACAAATGAGAAAATAAATTAATAGGAATTGAAAAAATTTACTAATGAAGAATTGTGTACGTTGTGAATTGAAAACTTTCTATTAAGTATTAATTTTTACTTCCTTGTTATCACCTATACATGGCGTCTCAAGATGTTTTGACAGTCAAATATCTCGAAAACTATTAACATAACGACTATAAATTGTTGAAACTAATGCTTATATTTATTATGAAAAGACTTCCGTTTCACCTCTTATTTCCGGTAACGTGACCCCAACAACTTTTTCGCGAATGGGATGATAATATGAGCTATGGGATGAGCATCTGTATAGTTTCATACAAGAGTAGCTTTTATTGAAAAACTGAACATATAAAATTGAAAAGTACAATTACAATTGGAAAAATGTTAATGTGAATACTCAAACTGATGACAATCTACATTGACATAATGTTCAGACCGTGTTAAAAGATTTCGTGTACTGTATGTCCCATTTTGGTGGGACTGCTGGGTTTCTCATTTAGATAATGTTGAAGATAAAGCCTTGCGGTTTTAGAAAAGCATTGCTATTTATTGTGATATGTTTAATGATTTTAAAAGATTATTTAAACTATTGTCGACTTTAGTGTGATCGAGGAAACTTTCATTTTCAACTGGAACAATGGAAACCACCGCTAGGTCACTGCTTTCTGCTTTCCAATTCCGACCTCAAAAGGAAAAAATCACAAAAACTGTGACAGCTCATTTTCTTACGTTTTTTCCTAATTTTAAGTTTAATTATTATACAATCCACTAGTTCATGTTTTTCATTTATGTAAATAAAGTTTATGTAAAATTTAATTAAGTGAACTGTTTCACGACCACGCAACTACTATTTAAGGCTCGAAGATTCGGGGTGGGGTGACTTTGAAAGTCTGTGCTATTTTGATGATGCCCTATTAGGTGAGTAGTGCACCCCTAAAAAGATGCACAAAAACATGAGTTGACCGACCAATGAAAAATGAAAAACGCAGAGAAAAAAACAAATTGGGATCGATGGATTATGTTATTAGGAACAAACACTTTTTCGTCCCGATGGCGATGGTCAGTAATTTGGTATTAACCAAAAACTTGCAGAAGTACGGAAAATGAAAAAATAGTTACGCTGATCATTTTTAAGGTGAAGTGGATGAAAATAAACACTTTTTGACTCCTGATTTTTTTTAATGCTTTGGTTTCGAATTATCGACCGAAAACTTATTTTTCGAAACAATTTTCCCCATCTTATACCACAGCTTTTTCAAATTTTCAAAATGAAAATTACTCGTGAAAACATGTGTTATTAGGTAGCATTTTTTATTTTCCTGTTACTTCTATTTTTAAGTTTGTTGAATTCGTTTGACCAAATTCACGATATTTACGGATTCCTTGGCGGATTTGCCGTGACGAAGTGTGTAACGTGTAGTTTACTTTAAATGTCTTCTTTGTACTTGAAACAAGTATTCAATCACTTATCAAGATTTCTTTATTCACATGGTATTCTTAGTTTCTTATTGTATTGAATTGTATTGCATTACTGTATTATTGAAAATGTGAATAAACTACTACTAGGTACTGATTTGCGGAACAATTTTTCGATTATTATAACGTTTTCCAATTCTGCTGTGTGGGTACCAAAAATATAATAAAGTTATGGATGTTAAATTAAAATGAGAATTATTTAAAATAAAAAAAACTGATTTATTTACATAAAATATACATTCGAATATGTACTTATGTTGTAATAGAGTCTATTCTATATTAACATTGCAAAAATCACAAAAGCAAGACGAGCGAAGACGCGCCTAGTAGTCGCGTCATTATACGCGAAAAAAAAATTTTTTCGGGCAGCACCGATCGGAATGCGGTTTTCGGCATTCGCTTGCAAAAATTATTTGTAAAAAAGTTACTTAGTTTTCATTTGTCCAAAATCAGAAATTGCATTGTTGCAGCCAAAAATGCATTCGGAAAATGCATTTTTTGAGACGCCCTTCGGACAACTTAATAACTTTGCAAGAAAGAGTCAGAACTGGCCCAGAATGGGTACTCGGGGGTTTTCGAGGTCGCTGATCACGATTATGATGTTCAAATTGACACCCTGGCCACCTGGGGCTCAGGAACGCCGACGAACGTCATCTCCGTGGAACACTCCCAGAATTCGTGCGGGGAAGGAAAAACACTTGGCGCCCGGGGTTTTTTGGGTCGCTGAATTCAAATATGGCATCAACGAACACCCCCCGCACACCTGGTGCGCCCCAACCTGGACGTAGACGTCCTCTCCGAGAATTTCCCTGACACGAGTGTCAAAAACAACCCAAAAATCATTGTGGGGGAGTTTTATGGGTCGCTAAAGCAGAATTTGACGTTAAAAACGATCCCCCGAGCACCTGGTGCACTGCAACCTGTACCTGAACATCTTCTCCGAGGTTTTTCCAGACACATTCGAAAAAGACGAACCGAAAATCGTTAAGGGGGGTTTTTGGGTCGCTAAAGCAGAATTTGACATCGAAAACGATCCCCCGAGCACCTAGTGCACCGCAACCTGGACCTGAATGTCTTCTCCGAGGCTTTTCCAGACACATTCGAAAAAGACGAACCGAAAATAGTTAAGGGGGGTTTATTGGGTCGCTAAAGCAGAATTTGACATCGAAAACGATCCCCCGAGCACCTGGTGCACCGTAACCTCGACCTGAACGTCTTCTCCGATGGTTTTACAGAATGTGTCTGGAAAAACCTCGGAGAAGATGTTCAGGTACAGGTTGCAGTGCACCAGGTGGGGATCGTTTTCAACGTCAAATTCTGCTTTAGCGACCCATAAAACTCCCCCACAATGATTTTTGGGTTGTTTTTGACACTCTTGTCAGGGAAATTCTCGGAGAGGACGTCTACGTTCAGGTTGGGGCGCACCAGGTGTGCGGGGGGTGTTCGTTGATGCCATATTTGAATTCAGCGACCCAAAAAACCCCGGGCGCCAAGTGTTTTTCCTTCCCCGCACGAATTCCATTATGACGAATTCTGGGAGTGTTCCACGGAGATGACGTTCGTCGGCGTTCCTGAGCCCCAGGTGGTCACGGTGTCAATTTGAACATCATAATCGTGATCAGCGACCTCGAAAACCCCAGAGTACCCATTCTGGGCCAGTTCTGACTCTTTCTTACAAAGTTATTAAGTTGTCCGAAGGGCGTCTCAAAAAAAGCATTCGAAAAATGAAGAATTTTTGGCTGCAACAATGCAATTTCTGATTTTGGACAAATGAAAACTAGGTAACTTTTTTACAAATAATTTTTGCAAGCGAATGCCGAAAACCGCATTCCGATCGGTGCTGCCCGAAAAAAAATTTTTTAAGGCCTTTTTTCGCGTATAATGACGCGACTATAGATTGAATGCAATTGGAATATTTGTCTTTAAAGCAATGTGTATATAAGTATAGTTCATGTGAATGGATTTCTATATGAATATTTCTCATTAATTCATCTTTGGATAAAATATTACTAATTGATCTCGAAAACGTAGATATTCTTCGTGAGATGGCTGGATGGCTGGTTTTGTTTGAGAAAGGCTTCTTTTAGACAGTAGATGGTATGAAAAAGAATAAACAATAGCTAAAAGATACGTATTATAATTAACGTTATTAAGGGGCCGTACACAAATTACGTAAGACAATTTACCTTGGTTTTTCAACCCTCCTTCTCAACGTAGGATACCGGAAGATTTTATAAACGTTTCCTACTCTCATACATAAAATTTTTTGCTTAAAAAATGCAAAAAAAAATTGACTTGTATGAAAACAATCCGAAAAAAGGGTCACATTCTGCAGAAGTACGAATAATAATTATTTGACACTGGATATATCGAGAACACTTGATTTGCGAGTTTGTGACACAAAATATCATAACAATCTTACGTGAAAAAATTTTTTCACCCACGATCATAACGTAAGACTGCCTAAAAAATATCAATTTTACCCCTGCATCAAAGTCTTACGTAATTTGGGAACGGCCCCTAATCAAAAAATAACGCTAAGCACTTCGTCACAGCAAATCCCCCTAGGAATCCGTGAATTTCGAGAAATCGGTATGACGACTTAAAGTTAAAGCAAATAAGGTTTTTTGTTCCTAATAACATAATTCATCGATCCCAATTGGTTTTCCTTGCGCTTTTTAGTGGTCAGTCAACTCATGTTTTTGTGCATCTTCTTAGGTGTGCATAGCTCGCCTATACATCCCAGCTATTATGAAAGTTGAAAGAAGGGCTACCTTATATATTTTTGCGTAGAATTCAATGGTGTGCTTAAGAATTTTTTTGGGTTATCGTTTTCGGGATATAATCCAAATGTATACTTTTCCTAATAGGACACTCTGTTTATCCTCTGTGTATCCTATTGAATTTGTTAATGTTTTCTGAACAGTGCCGTAGCCAGGGGGGCACTAGGGGCCCGTTCCCCCCCCTCCCGAAATACCCGCGGCGGATGTTAAAAATCAACGCTCGGCCCAAAACGACACTAGAATCTGGCTGCAGTTTTGCCGTTCGTAGCAGAATTCCGCTATTTGTAGCGGATTTTTTTGCTGTTAGCGGTGGTGGCTCATAAGTAGCGGAATTTCCGGATTCCTGACAGTTGATGGCTCAGCGATCTTTCACCATATATCATATTTCGAATATATTACGACAGAAGTTGGAATCCAAATCCTTGTCTAGTTTGAAGAAATTTTGTGAGACACGATGGGTGGAAAGACACGGATCTATTTCAATATTTGTTGATGGCTTCTTTTAAATTGTAAGTGCTCTGGAAGAACTCATGTCAGAAGAACATGACACAGCTGCTGATCAGTTACACAAATCACTTTGCAGCTTTCCATTTTTAGTCACTATATACATAATGGAAAAAGTTTTTGGAATAACTTATTTTATTTCAAAATTTCTTCAGACTGAAAACATGGATATAATGACAGCTATGAATTCCGTAGAAGCGACTACTGAAAAGCTACAAGCTTTAAGAGATGAAGAGACGTTTGCTGTGATTTTTAAACGAGCATATGAATTGCAAATCAAGTTGGTGTGTCCCCAACTGTACCAAGGATAGTTGGTACCCAACGGCATCGAAATAATTACGAGGTACGCAATGACGACTTGCTTTCATCCTTCAATAAGAGGTTTAAGTCCAATTCGAACATCCTGACTTCGCTCACGTTTTTATTGCCCTGTAAAGTATGTAACTCAACTTTTAATGATGTGAGACCAGCCAACGATTTTTACAAAGAAGATTTGTGTGGAGACGTTCACCCAGCAATATTAGAAGCAGAGTTTGACTTCTGGAAACAAAAATGGTGGAATGAAAAAGACACTCCAAATAATCCTCTAGAAGCCCTCAGGAAATGTCCTGACGATTTTTTCCCTAATATTAGATTGTTGTTGAAAATATTTTCCATTTTACCTATTACTACAGCATCCGCCGAAAGAAGCTTTTCCAGTCTAAAGAGAATCAAAACATACTCAAGAAATTCTACAAGTGAAACACGACTCAGCGGTTTGGCTCTTATGAACATTCACAGGGACATAAATATTGAAGCTGAAGTTATAACAGATACGTTTGCATCCAAAAAAGAAAGACGCCTGGATTTCAAATTATGATGCCTTTTTCCCTTGATTATGTGTGGCAGTGGCATATAAATATAAATTAGGCACTCTATACCTCAGATTTTATGATCTGAAGTTTTTGTCTCACCAAGCCCAAGCCACTTGGTGCCCCCCCCCCAAACAAAATTCCTGGCTACGACACTGCTTCTGAAGTGTTCAAAGTGATAGCAATGTTCTCTCACACAGAATTCGCATACTGTTAATATTCTTTCAAACACGATTGACAGTATTGAGGATTATTCTTCTTTAGAAGTTCCTAAAAACCTGCTCAGTGCTTCACGCAATTTGTTAATATTTGATAGATTTGATTTCTTAAATATCACCGCGATATGAAAAAAAACAATATTGATAGATCTGGTGTCCTTGCAATTAATTGTTCTGGCCCGTTTGTTCCAATACAGTGATTAGGAGAGTTCAGAACGAGAAATTATGTAATTATTATAGAACTGTGAACATGGGCTCTATCT
>CAJUYG010001250.1:51077-86068 GCA_910591675.1 Galerucella calmariensis
GAGAGTAGAATCACATCAATAATTGGATGAAAGAAGCGAGAGAACTAGTTGAAAGAAGTTATACGAAATAAATGGACTTAGAAGAGGTAAATGGTGTTTAAAAATAAGGAAAAAACTGGAAGGGGTGGGTGTCCATCTTTCCGATGAATCACTTCCAAAAATTGCAACAGCTTGAGATAGATTAATTATTTTTTCCTATAAACAATGAATTATCTACAACTAATTGCCGAATAATAGAAATGATCAGTTTCGTCGTCAAAGTCAGTTTCAGTTTCACTATTATATGGTGAATGCATTACGGCGAATCTCTTTCTCAGAACATCCAATAAATTATCTATTTCCGAAAAATTCTTGGTATCTTCTGGCCAATTTCGACATTTTTTCAACTGTATCGATTTCAAATCGTGGGCTGTTATTTTTCTCAATGGAGGTGACATGGATTGCATTTCCTATAAAGCAAATAAAATATCATTCAAAATATTTTTTTTAGTATACTTTAGCACAAAATTCAATGAGGGTAAAAAATTTTTTTTATAAATATCCGTAATGTACGCCTATGCTTTTCAAACTAGTGAATTGATTTCAAATATCGATATATGATCAAGAATCCTGATTGCCTGAAAATTAATTTTACTTCAGGTCAGCAACATTAATTGAGTCATATTATCTCCTATATAATTATGAAAATAATTGATTAATGTTATTAACGTAAAATCAGAAGATACAATGTAAATTTTAGCCAATCAGGCATGATCTTTTTCCTTAATTTTTTTCATCCAATTACCTGGTTTGAAGAGTGGAGGATTAGCTTAGGGATATTTATAAATAATGTCCACCTCAACCTAACAAATTTCCCTTTCCCCTGTGGTAGACAATCCCAAAATATTTGGACTTGCATCTCAAACCAAAGTCCCTCATTGGGTTGAAGTAGGCGACAGTCAATTTTCAGGGTGTTCAGAAACTCTTTAATGGACGACGTCCCTGCTCTTTTGTAGTCTACCAGTTCGTCAATATATTTACACTATGTACGAGATGGTCACAAAATAAAAATTTATTTTTCTCGAATACGATGCTGGATGGCGGGTTCAATTTGAAAAAATTACATTTTATAGAGAATATTTTATGTGGAATTCTTTAAAAAATTCAACCCGTTGCCTCTTCCACGTTAAACGATTGTCGTGGCAATAGAAAAACTTGGATTTGTGAGCTATGTATCACTACAAGGTTATACAATGTAAAAAATTGGAAGTTTGTAGAGGATTCGTTCTTGAGATATGGTTGGAAAACTGACTTAGCAACATCATCTGCAAAGAACGCTAGTCCTTTAAATCAATGTATCTTTGTGTATAAACATTTTATAAAGTGTTTTACCTCGAAACCTTCGAGACATAATAATATTATAAAATCAATATCAGCTGCTTATATTTTGAATCAATTGGAAGAAAATTAGATTTAGGACAAACTTCAATATAAAACGGTTGAGTGACCCACTGCACTTCGAAAACAATAGAAGGGTCTAGGAGTGTACGAGTTTAAAACCAAATATGTTTCAAGCGAAAATAGACGCCATAGAAAAATGTACTCTGTTTAATATTGATATAATAAGTATATAGGAGATTATCATTTAATCAGAGACTAGCAGCCTTGAAAGCACTAAGTTATCATTAAACCAGATCTGAAATCGTATAACGATACCTGGAAAAACTTGGAGGACTAAGCAAGGACAACATTGTCTTGTTTTTGTGGGTTTCAGGACATACTGGAATAGAATGGAACTAAATAACAGATGAAGTAGTAACAAGAGTTGCTAAAAACTGTTCTAGGGACCCGGATCCTTTTGCAGGTCTTAGTACCTAAATAATATTGAATGGAATAGGTATGGTGCCGGAACGGAAATCCTAGAGAGACTACCTCTCCACCCATGGCACTCATGTCAGCATGCCTACCGGGCAGGCAGATCTACGGAGACTGCACTGGTACAACTGACGGAGGATATCCGATGTGCTCTAGACAACCAAGAAACTGTAGTATGTGCATTTTTGGACATAGAAGGACAACAATTTTGACAATACTCCACATGAGGCAGTCAGAAGAGCATTAAACAGAAGAGGTGTAGACAGCACAACATCCAAATGGATGTCGGAACTGCTCACCACAAGAATAGCAGAGACGAGGACGAGCAAAGACATTGTCTCCATCTGTACTACCAGAGGATGCCCACAGGGAGGAGTAGCATCCCCACTAATGTGGAGTCTGACGGTTGACGAACTCCTTAGTGGTTTGATGGATCTCGGAATATCCTGCCAAGAATATGCCGACGATATTGTCATAACAGCCATGGGGAAATTCGAAAACACCCTTTGCGATATTGTACAAAAGGGTCTGAACTATACAAATAGCTGGTGTAGGCAAGTGGGACTTAGCATTAATCCCACTAAAACCATCCTGATAGCCTTCACTAAGAAAAGAAAACTCAACCTCAAAACCATAAAATTTGATGGGAACGAGATTGAATGGAGACAAGAAGTCAAGTATCTAGGTTTAACTCTAGACAGTAAGCTCCTGTGGAACAAACACGAAAAGGAGATCACATACAAGGCAAAAATGGCTATAATGGTGTGCAGGAATCCGGCGGGAAGAAACTGGGGCTGTAACCCAAAAATTCTAAGCTGGATGTACACTGCCATAGTGAGACCAATCATCACTTATGGAGCCATTGCGTGGAGTAGTAGAACTAGCCTATTGACGACGAGAGAAAACCTCTCCAAAATTCAAAGACTAGCCTGTATATGCATTACAGGAGCAATGAGAACATGCCCAACGGCAGCCATGGAAGTGATTCTCAACCTCACCCCTCTACATATGGTGGTGGAAAGTGTTGCAGAAAGAACAAGATACAGACTAAGTAGAGAGAGAATCATTAAAAAAAACCACCTCCTCACTTCTTAGAAATCAGACAACCTTGGACATGCCACAAAACGGTATGATGAAAAAGTTCAACTTTTCAAAGAAATTCGTTACGAAAATGAGCAACAAGAAAGAATGGGATCCAAATACCATTACCAGACTTGGAAAGAATGCCATTCAATGGTACACAGACGGCTCAGAGGCAATAGAAGGAACTGGGATAGGAGTGTGAACTGGGATAGGAGTGTTCGAGCCAGGAACCAAACACTCCGAAAGCTTGGGAAAAACCCCAAGTATCTTTCAAGCGGAAATCCACGCCATAAGAAAGTGCGCCCAGTTCAATTGATAAAGGATACAGAAGACAAAGGATTATCATAATGTCGGATAGTCAAGCAGCCATTAAGGCACTGAGCTCTTGTGTAATCAGTTCCAAAATGGTGTGGGAGTCCTAGACAAACTCAATGAACTAGACGAGAACAACATAGTCACCTTACTATGGATTCCAGGACACACTGGAATAGAAGGAAATGAAATAGCAGATGAACTAGCAAAGAGGGGGACTGAAATACCTTTCTGGGTGCCTGAACCTTTTTGCGGAATCAGCCCCAATGTAATATTGGAAGAAATAAGTAAAGCCGAGAAAAAGAGAAGATCTGACCATTGGAATGATCTAGTAGGGCTTATACAATCAAAGACTCTTCTGGGTGACTACAACCTGTTGAGATCAAAAGAATGTATAAGTCAAAGTAAAACTGCGCTAAGAGCTTCAACAGGGATCCTAACGGGACATTGTCGCCTGAATGGGCACCTGAAAAAGCTCAAAATAGTGGAGGAAGAAGAATGCAGATTTTGTGGAATGGAAGAAGAAACCTCCATCCAAATACTTTCCAACTGCACAGCACTTCAGAAGTCTAGAGCACAGCACCTACGAGATTACCGGATAGAAGAGGAACATTTGCCTAAGTTGAAGCCTGCAGACATCCTAAAAGGAACTAAAGGAACTACTAGTTTCTGAGACTCTCCTCAGAAACTGAGTAGAAGTGAGGGGGCACAATAGATCTTTGAGGTCTCAGTGAATGTCAAAGTAATGAAGTAATAGGACTGGATAAGCTTGCCTAGAATAAAGCAAATTAAAACAAAAAAATTGGAACATTATGAAAAAACTAAATTTAAAAAAAATATTCACCTCCAATCGTTGTGATTCTTGATGATCTGCAATTAAAACAGCTGCCTCAGAATCATCATCTGTGGTATAATCAGTCGTTGTATTTTTATCACTCTGATACCCAATCGATTGCCTCATTTTTTTGTTATGTTCAATAATCATGGTGCTGATCACAACTCTATACTTTGGGAAAAAACTACTTGGCAGTTTTAATAACAAATTTCCGATTATTCTTCTGGAAGTTATTTTTATAATATAATATCCGACAGTAAGACAAACCGTTCTCGTTAAACAAATCACAGCAATTAAATTACTGCTCATGTTTTTTGTGTTGCTTTTGTAACCCAAAAAAAACGTCATTTAACATGACAGGTAATAACCATAGCAAACTTTTTCCAGGTAAAAATGTAAAAATCAAATATTCATTTGTAGGTGAGACATCTGTCAAAATGTACGAGATTTGTTGAAAAAATGTGCAGAAAATATTGGTGGAATACAAGGACTTTTGAAAAATCGTGATGAGTGAATTAAAAATTCTGTTTGGAGAAAAAAAATAAGTTATCTGTACCTATTTAATAAAATTTTGCAAGCTTTGAAGCAAATTAAATTCAACTGTGTAATATTTTGGAGAATTAAATGTACTAATTGTTTATTATATGCATTGTATTTTTACACATTTGGAAAGATATCGTCAGAAGTCCGTGGAGGTTAAAAGCGATCGAAGATTTGAAACTAAAGAAAAGAATGGGTTTTGTTAGAAAATTGGTTTATATTGTATTCAGTTATTTGCTCATTAAAAACAGCCATATTAGAGTAATTCTGATCTTTACTAATAAACCATTCCAGAATGACCTCACTGACAGGTCGGTCATAATGCTGTGATCCCATGAATTACTGGGCTACGTTCATAAACTTACTCTAGTGAGTAGAAAAGAGTATGATCACGTGATTAGAAAAGAATGTTTGTTGATTACTCGGAGTAACCGTTCAGAGGCTACACCGGCCGGAGGCAAATCAAATGTCATTGTGTTGTGTATATAAATTTGGGGTTATATTTTTCATTTCGAAAATAGAAATTAGTTAACCATGGATGCGTTGAATATTAATAATATTATCAATAAAAATAACCTGGGCACTAATCTGAACTGAGCTACTGTATAAGCCAAACTGTCATAGCTGTATCTTTTTTTCGAGTTCCGGATGCTTTAACCAGGCGAGGTGACTATTTAATTGATCTCCGTGCATCTGAATCTGATGCTCTATAATTACATAGCTGCTCTGTTGATTATTTTGTTCGTCATATGACGTTTTAATTATCATTTAATCTAATTCAGAGACAATTTACGAACTGCGTTACGTGTTATTTGTGAAGTGTTTATTTTTTAAATAAAATATACCATATTATCACATTTACATTGTTCTACAAAGTCTGTCTGACAACCAACTGACTTAATTACAGCACATGTCAAAGTCAAATACATAAACTTCAACTCTAGCTGATCGGGGGACCCATCCCGATATGCCTGACTTGTCAAAATCAGGTGCTCTAGAATGGTCTATAGCGCAACAAGAAGATTCCTGCAATTTAACTGTTTTTGACGGCACATTCCAAAATTGATTCATCATTTAAAAATGTCATTTATGATAAAAAAAAATTTATTATTGGAAAAAAGGCAATATTTGATTGATATTATATTAAAAACTGGATAATAACAGTCTGGTGTTTGGCCAAAAAATCACATACAAACAATATTCAAAAGTATTATTTATGTTTTAGCATGTTTTATTATTATATCACTTTCGTTTTATATCCTCTGCCACTTCAGATACCAGAAAAAAATTAAATTACGAAAAATAACCTTGTAGTAAAAATTCTTCGAACACTGGATGTTAAATATTTTTATATTAACATATGTACGCCTAAAATTATTGTTGTGGAATCTCCATAATAAAACAATCGAAGCGTCTGCCGGTTATTATAATGCTGCTAAATATTACATCAAACAATTATTTTGACACTGGGAAGGTGTTATGGAAATTTCAAATTATAGGGTACATTCGTATAATGAGCTGCAAAAACATTTGTCGTTACTTATATCAACAAATATGTGCAAAAATAATGTTTGGTTGACTACGTCATAAGGTGTCACAATATCTTCTGTAAGTTCTTTGTGGCATTATTTATTATTTTTTCTCTTATTTTTTGGGAATGAAAATCACAATAATGTTTTTTATTTTTTTTTTTCGACGTTTCGGTAGCGTTCCAGCTACCTTTGTCAAGATTAAATAAGGATAAAATAATTTTTGGTCCCTATCTGACACAACGAAAAAAATATGACAACTAGACAATCAATAATATTTTGAAGTTTAAGACTACAAAACTTTGTTGTCAAATTTTATTAAGGTCCATTCATAGTAGATTACATCTCTGGTAAAATGTTAAATAAATATTTTATTTTATGACATTCCAAAGATATGATAGTCTACTAGAAATGGAATCCAGTGGAGTGCACGTTCCAGGGACGGTTTTAATCGGGATAGCGCTTTTTTTCGCTTATTTTGGAATTGTTGTTAATATAACGCGTTTGTTGTTACTTTTTTATGTATGATTATTTTTGTTTTCAAAATATGTATAACTCAGTTTGGTGATTTTGTGTATTGAAGTGTGTATCGATTAACAACTATTCCAATGATAAATCATAAGAAAACCTGTTTTAAATGCCAATAATTACCTGGCAAAATTTGTAAATAAAGAAATTAAGAATATAGAGAAGGGCTTATTGTTAATACCCCAATAATAACAATAATATTAATAAATCAGCTAACATAATTTTCAAAAACTTGACAATACCGTATGTTAAGGGTTTGTCAAAAAGAATTAAGAAAATTGGTAATCAATTCAATATTCGAACTAGCTTCAAATCTAACTATACGTTGAGATCTATACTAACAAAAACAAAACCAAAAAATGAAGAACAATCTTCAAAAAATTGCATATACCAGATATCTTGTGAATGCGACAAATTCTATTTAGGTGAAACATCTAGACCATTGAAAGTCCGAATAAGTGAACATAAAAAATATATCAAAGATAGGGAGTTCTTTAAGTCAGGTATTTGTAAACACGCTTGGGAAGAGGAGCATTAAATTTAATGGGATTATACAAAAATAATATTGAAAGAGCCCAATCATAAAAGACAAAAAATCAAAGAAAGTGCTTTGATACAACTAAATGCAGATAAATGTGTAGCTAGTATTTCAGCCGAATGTAGTCAAATTTGGTTACCAATGTTAGAAAGAGAAATTTCCAATAATCAATTACCTGCGTTATCAGGATAGCATCATAAATTTTTATTCAGGTTTTCTTATGATTAATCATTGGAATAGTTGTTAATCGATACACACTTCAATACACAAAATCACCAAAATGAGTCATAATATTTTGAAAACAAAAATAATCATACACACAAAAGTAACAACAAACGCGTTCTATTAACAACATTTCCAAAATAAGGGAAAAAAAAGCGCTATCCCAATAAAAACCGTTCCTGGAACGTGCACTTCACTGGATTCCATTTCTAGTAGACTATCGTATCGTTAGAATGTCATAAAATAGAATATTTTATTCACATTTTACCAGAGATGTGATCTACTATGAATGGACTTTAATAAAATTTGACAACAAAGTTTTATAGTCTTGAACTTCAAAATATTATTGATTGTCTATTTGTCATATTTTTTTCGTTGTGTCAGATAGGGACCAAAAATTATTTTATCCTTATTTAATCTTGACAAAGGTAGCTGGAACGCTACCGAAACGTCGAAATAAAAAAATAAAAAACATTATTGTGGTTTCCATTCCCAAAAAAATAAGAGAAAAAAAAAGGTGTCACAATGTTACGTATTTTGAAGGTATGTTAGTAAGTGCCATTTTAATATTTATACAGGTAGTTTCTATATACGACAGACAACGCTCAGCTATAGATAGATCTCGGGCTTAGTTACCGAGATACAAGGTGCTTGAAGTTTGAAATTGAAAATAATCATTTATCATGAAACAAAAACGGACCCATGTACAAGGTGATCCTTGAGTAATGGTGCATAATAAATATCGTAGATTCCTCGTCTTAAATTATTGTATGGATAATATCTTAAAGCTCATTTATGCATACAAAATAGTGAAAGGGAGTTGGAATATAAGAGAGTTATTGGAAACTCGAATTTACTGCCTTGCAGTAATTGTGATTACCTTAAATAAATAGTGCTCGACCTTAAGACAGACTTAAAATTTGGAGTTATTGGAACATGAAACTCTATAATGACATTATATTAAGGTAGGTGTCACAGATGACACAAATCACCTACACATTGTGACATATAGGTTTGTTCCAACCCGTCGAAAAACCGTAACATGACGATCACGCTCATGCGCAGTGATTAAAATGCGTTCCAACCGAGACGTGATGGTTTATCGGACGATCCTATTTGCGTTCCAACCTGCCTTTGGATCATTTATGTAACGGTTTCAGAACGGTAATTTCGATACACGGCTCAAATTGAATTCTGTTTGGGCTGGCCTGCGCATTGATACATTGAATTAAACAGCTGTTTTATCTGTCATTTAGCTTGGTTATGTTTCTTGCATCCCTTTAAGCGTTTTGACCCATTTTTCGATTTTTAATTTTTTTAATGTTTTGTGTGGCGTTTGGTACGTTACGGTATATTAATCTTGCTTTAGTAAAGAAAGTTCTGTGTAAAAATACTTACTTAATTTGAAGTAGATACCAACTTAATTAGTTAATAATGTTGTGAATTGAGCTGATACATCTTTTAAAAATATTATTTTACAAAACAGGTCCATATATTATTATATTCTTATTAATCCTACTGATCTGATCGTACAAAAAGCAATCACAAAACCGTTCCAACCCGGCAGTGATTTTTATAGACATGTAACCGTGTGAAGTTAACGCCTGCGCATATAATCGATCCTAGCAGTTCCGAAACCGTTTCGTGATCGTACAAAACTTGTGGGTTGGAACAAACCTATAAATATGAAACATGAAATAAAGTCGGGATAGTGCACTGCAGTAATCACGCACAAATAAGGACAAGCACTAACCTTAATAATGTTTCCCTTATTCAAAACAACAAATGCGCATGCGTATATGTCACTATAAGGACAGCACTATTACTGCTTGACCTTATAAAAGTTCCAATAACTCTCTATTGTCTAATTTTCAACCATGCGTTGAAATTTAACAGTTGCTACAAAATTGCTCCTTTTGGCAGGCAGCTTCATTTATTTTGATATTGCAATTTCATTGTGGTTTTCTTGTTTCAGGTAAGTCGAGCCCTTAAGTACCAGTATTCCCTACGATAGGCAAGTAAGACACCTACTTTTCAATTTTTTTAATTGGATTAGGAATGATTTCAAAATACGATTGTTATCATCTTTATATATACTAGTGTTTTGGTTCACTAATTTAAGCATATGAATGAATGATATTGAAGAAAATCTAAAAACCCATTTTCATAGCAGATCGAAGGAAAAAATTGAAAATAGTTTCAACTTATGACAAAAGTCACTCTATTATATAGGGTGATTCATTGGAAAAGTGAGATACGGTAACTGCAGATACGGTATATCAGATTTTTTTCGAATGAATACCGTGTTTGGAAAGAGCAGAAAAAAGTTAATCCAATGGTTCATTTGGCTTTTTCAGCAAAACGGTTTATCTTGTATAATCAATTTGTAAATTTTTCAACGAAAAAGCAAAAAATGTCAACGAAGAAATTTTTCGATTGATACGGTATATGCTTTTGTCATGCTCCTTAATTAGGTAGATTCTGCAATATTTGGCTTTTTAAATTTAACATTTATCCAACGGTGGACCTACAAGTCAATAAATATTTTCCCACTTTTTTTTGTCGAGTATTTGTTCCCAATGCTGTACCAACAATCCGATCCTTAGATATGATGGCCGACGATCGTTTTTATTTGCCCACCCAGTACATATGAAGAAATTCATAAAATACCCAGCATGTGCGCAGCATTATAACAAGTTCAAATATTGTCAATTCATTTGATTTTATTACATCACTACAACTATTGTTTTTTAATACTGTATCCGAAAAGGTTAAATAGATACGCGATTTTAATTTATTAATGAGAAAATAACTAACCTGACGCACTTGTCTGTTATAATAAATGGAACTATTGCCATATTATGTATCTATCATTATTACCAGTCTACGGATTCATAGCACGTATCTATTACAGAAATCTTCTTTGCATTTCCAAGATCAGACCAGCACTTTAACATTTGCAAAATGTATTATTCATAAACATGGTATAATTGAATCAGTTACACAATTTAGTTTAATTGAATCATATATCTTCTGGAAATATGAATTAGTGCTAATATACATCTTTGACGTCGGTTACAAAATTTTCTTATAAATTCTGCTTGTCTTATGGTCTTAGAATTAGTAAATACGATCCCCAACATACAGTGTATCATTTGGTAGGAACGGATATTTGTTATACAATTGATAGGTGCATAATAATTGCAATTTATTTAGAGGTTACATCCAGCAATATACAATAAAAGAAATAAAGACTGCTAACAGAAGTGAAAACAACAAAATTCCTTCAACAATTTCATCGTACTTTAGTGAGTGAACATTTTCACGAACAAATCAACCCCTTGTCATACGTCCACGAAATATAAATTTTTACTTATAAATTAATCCTTCATAAAAACTTTATCGTCACCTTTGATATAAGTGAATTTCTATCAATAAATTAACCACTTTTGAATATTTGATCGTATTTCGTTAAAATGGTGATTTTTGACGTATAAATTAATCCTCTCTATGAGAATTTTATCGTATGTCAATGGCAATAGAAACTTATTGTATAGAATTAGTGGAGTACGTGTTCTGTTAACTGTCTTTACGAAGAATAATAAAATAGTTTTCCGCAAATTGCTAGGAAATTTTGACATTCCTGTCAAAATTTCTTGAAGAAAAAGTCAGGACTTCCTTACTGTAAGGAAATGATATTTCCGTACAGTTGTTAGTGTTCTACATAAATGATTGAAAACACATTACTTATAAGGAATTAATTTATATTTTGAAAACATCAAGTCATTGCTGAATACATTTTTAAGATCAATTTGTTATATTTACAGTAATTTGACAGTTAGTACAATTATTGAACATTGGAGGAACACTCTTAGAACTATGAGAAACATTTTGGACAACATGCAGGGTGGTAGGGTTATTTTGTTGAATATTTTGTACTGTGAAAATTTTATTTGCCACCTCAACCTTATTGTTAAGCGATTCTTCGATATATCCTTCAGCAACGTTTGATGACTTCCATCCGCCATGCCTCTTTAAACTAGTTATGTCGGCACCAGAGTCAACCAATATTGTTGCAGAAGACCGACGAAAGCAGTGACCAGTATATTCTGTCGGATTTACCAAGTTCAAATAAGTAGCAACTATTTTGGGCATTTTTCTAAATTGATGAATTCCTACCACTTGTCTACAACCCTTTCCGTTTTGATATTTAAAGAAAAATCGGTCACTGTTCATATTTTCTGGTCTTAACGAAACATACTTTCGATAAACATTCAAGTAGATCTGATTAATAGGGTATTTGACAATTTTTTTTTAACACCATTAGAAGATTATCTGGCCTCAGTTAAGTACTCCAAATTTTTTACTAAGCGGGAAAGTTGCCAAAACCAACTTTAAAAATTTTATATTTAAATAGCGCGCCAAAACGCGCTGATTTTTTATGACGTCAGTGATCTTGTCGCTCCGCCTACCGCATCCCGAGCGACAAGATCACTGACCAGCCAAATCGGAACCATCGGCTCGACCTGCGGCCGCCCACCTGAGCTGGCCTATAAGAAACAAGCAAGCAACGAGATCTCTGACGTCACAATAAACTCACATATTTTCCCGCGCTGAGTAAATATTTGAAAATTACTATTTTTGTTAAGTTAATAAAAAATCACTGGTTTAATTTATTTGTGTGAAATATTGATTTCTGGCATAATAGTACCACAAAGTACCTGCTCCTACTCTTTTTTAATTTTTTCCGCTCATAGGAAAATACCCTATTACAAATGATCTTGGTTTGTTGGTTTTCGAATCAGGTATGCTGATTAAAAGCTTAGATTCTAAGTCTTCTATATCGTGTACAGTCATTCGGACTAACTCATCCATTCTACATTCTACAATACCAAATATTACAGCCACCTAAAAAATAAATAAAGCTATAATCTAAATAGAAATTAAAACCTTGTAAATTACCTTAATCATTAAATTTTCTTCATCTGGAGCTTCCTGGATAAATTTTTCAATTTCTTCCTTCGTTAAAATCTTAGATTTCTTTGCCCTATAACCTTGAGCTTGCCGTTTCAATAAAGAACGAAGTTTTGAGTATGTAGATATATCTACATTGTGAAGTGCAAGGGTTGACTTCAGCATTGAATAATTGGCCCATAATGTTGAAGATTTCATCTTTAAACAAGGGTCTAGGAAGTATGCCATTACAACATTTTCTGAGAAAGAACTCGTATTTTTACTCATGCGATAATCCATAAAACGTCTGTATGCATTTTCGTACTTTTCTCTTGATTTCTTTGGCAATAATTCTAATGAAGCAGTATTCACTGTCTCAACCAGCTCTGGAGGAGTCCCAGGAATGGAAATTTCATCATCACTTATCATTTTACTTTCGAGAACACCAGCAATTAAATTTATAAGCGTCAAGTTTGACAATTCAACCTCAATACGTTTCCATAGTAACCCAAGTAATTTTATTAGGAATTTCAAAGCACCATTTATTTGGGAATAAAATTATCGCAATCTTCACAGTCGTCCAGGAATGTTAAGCTTTTCCTACCCGGTAAACAATGTACTATTATGCACAACCATATATGTAATGCTGTCATCACTAACGTCATTGAAGGTTGGAAAGTGTCATATTACACACCATTACTTCCTGCCCTCACCACTCGCCCTCTAAAATAATGTGATCGTTACCTAATATTATCTATTTTGGATGAATTTTTTTTATATTTAAAATATAACACATTGATAAATACAATCCATCAATTCTTCATCGGATGACATTTTTCTTAATTCATTATTCGCAAACTTAATATCCATCAGACTTTATCTGACATTTATTTATATTGGTAACAGTTGTTGTCAAATGTAATATTTTAGGTGTGTTCAGAACGAAACAATGATTTATTGATTTTGATCGGGATCTGATGGTTGTGAATAAAATAGTATACAAACCTCGGTATGGAATTTCATTCCTGTGTCGAAATAATAGCTAATATACTATTAATTCAACAATACTTTTATGATAGAGGTAATTTTTCCTCTCCCTATTGTAATCAATGCATTTTCGCACTGTTTTGAAGGACGTAAGTAACAATTACCAGAAAGGTATTGATTGCCCTTGGCGTTTTTTTTTTAATTTGTATATAATATTCTGACACCATAATTTCTCCATCTCTAACCAAGTTTTATGTTACTCTTCAAGTACTGCAATAGACTGACTTATGGCTTCGTAAAATTGTGTGAAATTCTATTTACCACTTCCTTTTTATTGTTGACGCTCTCCGCTACATACCTACCTAATAAAGTGACCGACGTTCTTCAGAGGCATGCCCAGTATACTCCTCAAAGTTCAGAAGCTTACTTAGCGGAAATCGAGTTTTTCCCGGTAGGCAGCCTTAAGCAATTCCCATTTTGATATCGTTTGAAGCAGCGACGATTAAAATTCGCCATGTGGGATCTTATAGCAATGTTATTTTGAACTATTTTGGAATAACAAACCTTCCTCTCGTCACTTTTAGTCACTGTAAGTTTACGTGCCATTCCATTTTTGGAATCAGGAATGTCTCAATTCAAAATTGTCCATTTTCATTGCACTATAACGACACACTCCATCAATACCCATTACTATTATAAACTTCATGATTAAATTATTAATATCATCGGGTACTTCAAACAGAAATTCATTCACATCTTGTCTGTCAAACACATTAGATTTTTTGGGTTTATATCCATAATTTCTTCTTTTTAAAAATACTAGAAGTTTAGGATACTTGGTAATATCTATGTTTTCCTCAATGAAAAGGGTGGACTTCAACATTGAGCTTGATCGGGACTTCAATACAGTAGATTTTTCGTGAACGTACGCCCAAAGCACGGTTTCGGAAACTGGAGTGGCAGTATAGATACGTTGATTCATTCGTCTTCATTGATTTTTCTGGCAGCAGCGACAGACAAGCGGTATATTCTGATTTTTCTATATCTATTTGGCTGTTATTCAAATCAATCAAAATTCCAAGAATACATTCTACGGGGAGAGGGGAGATGGGTACTTCACGGGATGTATGTATATATTCACTAGTCTCGAACTTCATCGCCATCCCTCGCTATCGCTTTGGCGCAAAATCGTTCTCGACCAATAAATGTTACTCTTTCTAATATAAATAACTATTTGTTAGTACCGGTTTCATAATATATTATGTTAGTGAAGGCGACTTCATGGAAGGGAGGCTTTCATGTGAAGTGTACTCATCAACTACAGTGAAGTGAGTTTAGTTTCATCAATAATTTCAAAAATGTCTTCATTTAACGTGATTTCTTTTTTTTCTGGAGCTGCAAAGAACTATATATACGCGGGTTTCGATTGAGTCGGGGAATTGTTCAGTATACAGTGAATCAGTAAACACTTTCAGTATACAGTGAGTGAACAGAAAGTGAATATAAATATTGTTGAAGATAAATTAGGACAATTATCATACCAAGTGTAGATAAATTAATAGACATTGAGAAGTGTGTATATAAATTAAGTTTATTATAGTGTGGAAGTGTTTCTTCAATAAATCAATAGTAATTAGCCATAGTGAGCGTATAATTTTATCCCACGGTGAAAACAGTTAAAATAAATAAGAAAAACATTACAGTATATATCTCCAGCACCGTAGTGTATATACAATTATTCCACTACTACCCAAATTTAAGACACAACGCCTTGAGTGTAAGAATTATACTTGGGTACAAAGTGAGCGTTCATGAAGCATTTGATATATATCATATACCTCACACTCCACACCACAGCGTACACAAACGCACCACGATCGCCGCTCGCGATCGGGGAAACTATTATCCTGATATGCGCAATTCCTATAATATGTCCATCTGTTCTTGTTAATAGAGGTTAAGGCACAGGTAATCAGTATTCTGTGATTTAACGTTAGCTACTAGTTTCCATCTACAGAAAATTTTCAAATTCCACTGGTATTAATGTTAAAGGTAAAAACATTCTCCGATCCATGTTTTTTGCATTTAACGTAAAATAAACAAAACATTTCAATGTCAAAGTTAAATTTGATTGTCGATCTACAAATCGGTAGGGGGCGCCCTAATTGTTCAACCTGATTTCTCCTAATGCCTTCACCCCGTCGTCTGACTGACACGTACACTGCCTGTTTCCGCTGCTCACCTAACCCATATATCATGAGCGCACTCCTTATGTCATCATGCATTTTTGGTTGAGCGCGAATTTCAAGCTAATGGCGTTTTTATTCTATCTAGTTTATCTAGATTATCTAGTTAGGAAAAGTCAAGCAGCAAATATGTTAAAGACAATCTCCTGGCTATACAAAATTATAATTGTACAATTTTTTGTTGAACTACTATCCCTAGATTTTGAAAACATTTGAATTTGTCCATTATTAACCCAGGTTGACAATAGAGAAAATTATTAACCACTTATGAAGAAATGAAATATTTTCTCGGTTTTTCTTACGTTATTTTGTAAAACTGAATCATCAAAATAACTAGTAAAATTTTCAGCTTTTGAACTTTCCCCACTACTTAGATATTAGAGGTTGAAAAGGGAGCTCCCTTAAAAAGCGACAGAACCGACTGTGACGTCACATTGCATATTGTGCTCTGCACACCGCTGCGTTTCACATAAGAAAGCTGGTTACAGCTGCAATATCTTCAAATTTTAAAAGTGTTAGTGATTTTTGCTATTAAAGATGTACTCAACTGGATTTATTGAAGCAGATTCTGCAAATTCACCTGAAGTCGATATCTTTATGGTGAGGGACTACATTAATAGAAACAAAGAATTCACACTTGGTTTCTGAATCGAAATTTCAAAACAATCTTTGTACATTTTCATATCTGCGTCTGGAGGGAGTATGAAGTCTTTTCTTAACTTGCACAAATGGGTGAAGGTAACTGGCTAATAACGGTTAGCTTTTTGTATAATGCTACATATTCTGGAAAGTGCCACACCAAAATCGTCTCCTATTATCCTATAAGGTAAATTCAATTTGATCTTTTTTAATGTTAAAAAGATATGAAGCTTGTCCAGCTCACATTTTTTCAGTTAACAAGCTCACAACAAATAATGACTGACTCGGAACTCCCAAATAAAGCTTTGGATTTTTTTCTATCAAATAAAATATTCTATTTCGTCTGACCTATCAGTGTCTAGATAAAATGAGCTATTCGGATCTGACATACTTAATTCTGACGAGCTAAATGTAGAAGAAGGACCGCTAGTGGATATTGAAAACTCTTCGTTCATAGGTTTTCCGTCTTTTTCCATTTACGATTTATTTGGAACGATCTCATTGCTAGTGCATTTTCCGAGAAATAGGTTCCATTCGTGTGATATCCATTTGATTTTCTTCCTCTACTTTATCATCATCAGAGGCTCTATTTTCTGAGCTTAACTTGTAAAAACTGTGACCTTGGCTTTGAACTATGCATTGTTACTCTATTTTTTAGACAGTCAAACAATCTCGGTACTACCCAAGGTTTTAATTTAACTGTTCTATCTAAATTCTTCAGCTCCAATTTATATTTGCCGTGTAATTGCTCAATTGCGAACGTGTAGTGAAAAATCGTTTAGGATAACCTCACGCGGTATTGTGTATTCTGTGTCAACTGTGGATATCTGTACCGGGTGGTCCAATAAGCCGATCTCTCGGCTATATATCAGAAACTATTCATGTTATAACTTTAGGAAAAAAATTTCCTCAGGAAAAGTGGACAAGAGAAATTGTTGGAAATTACTTTCAAGTTTCTAGGTTAACCGCTAGGGGGCGTAGCCTGTGAAGAAAAATTTAAAAACCAGTTTTTTGTGAAATATGCCCAATTATACCCAGTGTTGAATAAGTAAACTGAAAAAAGGCCTTAAAGTTATAGCATGAATAGTTTCTGATATATAGCCGAGAGATCGGCTTATTGGACCACCCGGTAAAATCTGCAATCTACAAGTTGCTGAATCTCTTACTCATATATTGCTTGAATGCCCAATATATAGTGGTGTTCGGGACACGCAGTTGTTTTCAAATTTAAGGAATTTTAATGATTTGGTGCTACTTTTGTATTCGCATGATTTATATAGACAAAAGAAACTAGTTTATAGTATTCTTAGTATGTTAAAATTGCATGCTTTCATAATGAACGATTAATTCACCCATTTAATTATAATATTGTATAGCCGTACTTCTTGTGAAAATATGTAATTCTTATACACAATAAATCATCTATCTATCTAATTTAACTGTTCCACTGCTCACTGTTTTAATGTATATATATTTTTCTGGTGCATTATTGGATGTGTTAGGACAGTCGGGAAAAATAGGCGAGCGGGACACCCCCAAAAAGACGCTTAGAAATAGCAGTATGTGACCACGGAGTACTAATCGCTAAAACCACTTTCACTTTATGTTTTCGGGGTCGCTGAATACGAATCTGAAATTATTTTTTTCCTAAACACGGGGGAACACTTGGTAAAATGGCAATTAAGCGTAAAATTCGTAAAACTGGATTTGATAATTTTTGATATTCAACTCGCCATATCTTAAACAATTATCAATATTTTTTTATGGCAATTTAACTGCTTATTCTACAACTCAATAGCTGCAAAATAAGCCCATGCCGATGATTCTCTGACATTTATTAAATGAATAGTGAATTTTTAAATGTGTGCCGTCACGAATTCCGAGTTTTTTCATATAATCGCAAAAGTTGAGTGACGAAGTTTCGAGTTTCGAATAATTAACTATGTAGTATTAAAATTTATTATGTGAGGAAGTTTTTGATAAAGTTTCAGCTCTTAATATTCAATAGAAAAAAAGGCGATTTCAAAGTCGAGCGCTGAGGGCGTTTGCGCGCCGTGCAACGTGGTCGTAATGCGGATCAATCGTTTGCCGCGACAGGAACCATCTGTATGTTTGAAGTATTGCTTATTATGATACTTTAAACCATTTATTCGTCAGTGTGAGCAACCATAATACATTTATAATGATATTTTTATAAACAGTGTAAGAATATTCATTTGTCCTAGCAGAGAGTCCAATTTGAAATGCTGTGATGTTTGTAATTGTAATGATACGTGCGCTAATAGAGATGTAATAAATGAAATGGATGGAATAAATGATGACGATTGACATATTTTAATGGCATTTATTAAATCTGTATTTGGATCACACGAATAACCCGCGCCGTGGCAAGCTATTGCTTTGCGTCACGTGCACGACGCGCAAACGTCCTCGGCGCTCGACTTTGAAATCGCCTATTTTTTTTCTATTGAATATTAAGAGCTAAAACTTTATCAATAAATTCCTTACATACTAAATTTTAATACTACATAGTTAATTATTCGAAACTCGAAACTTCGTCACTTAACTTTTGCGATTATATGAAAAAACTCGGAATTCGTGACGGCACACATTTAAAAATTCACTATTCATTTAATAAATGTCAGAGAATCATCGGCATGGGCTTATTTTGCAGCTATTGAATTGTAGAATAAGCAGCTAAATTGCCATAAAAAAATATTGATAATTGTTTAAGATATAGCGAGTTTATTATCAAAAATTATCAAATCCAGTTTTACGTAATTTTACGCTTAATTGTCATTTTACCAAGTGTTCCCCCATTTTTAGGAAAAAAACAATTTCAGATTCGTATTCAGCGACCCCGAAAACATAGAGTAAAAGTGGTTTTAGCGATTAGCACTTTCGTGGTCACTACAAGGTCTATTTGGGGGTGAGTCCCGCTCGCCTAAAAAATAGTATTCATTTACCACTTTTTTCTCACTCCCTTCACAATAAAATAACAAAAAAGTTGGTACTGTCAACAGTCCAGCGTTTTTTTTCTTACACAAAATGATACAATATACACAATACACAGCTCTCGACTCGCGGCCTTTCAAACGTTAGGTATAGCATATGCAGTGTGACGTCACAGGTAACGACGCCTAGTTTTCGTTCAATCCAATTTCTTTAATCAATTTGAGGGTTTAAACGGTCGCGGAAAAATGTAAAATTTTGGAAATCTGTTTAAAATGAGTTTTAGTTTCTATTATTAACTAAAAAAAAAATTTCTTGAGCAAGCCCATTGTCAAGTTATTAGCTAGAAGTGGAAAGAAATAGTTTGAGAGAAAACCGAACTACAATTTTCAATTACTGACCTTGATAAAATTGATTCAATTTCATCACCGCGTTCACCTTCCGAGTCATCGTTTAACACTATTATTCTAGGCTTGAAATTCACTTACAATTATAATACATCAACTAATTTTTTATCAACACAAGTTTTATTATACTAACACCCAACACGTGCATTCTATTTACGTTCTATAAATTTTAAAGTAACATTTATTGCATTTGAACACCATTTTGATTGACAAGCGCACTTACCGAAACTCTATAAAAGGACTAGATTCAATTTCATTTCAAATTAAATATTCACATATATGGCGTGTTATGAAATAGCCTGAACATAATGTTTGATTCGTTTATTCGCAACTCAGATCTTGTTGGTCTGAGTTAAACCTACTGATATATAGTATATTGCTCGGACGGGAATAAGTGGACTGCATTTATATCTTTGTGATTAAAAATGAGCTTTTGATAACAAAAAATAGGAAGGATTCTGCAATTACTTCTTTTCTGTAGATTGAGTGAAAGGAATTAAAAAATTCCCATGAATCACCTTTTTACACAGAAGGAAGTACGACGGCTATATCACTCCTGCGAATGTATTTTCCTTCATCCCAAACAAACATTTTCTTCCCCTTATTGATTGTCTGAACATATTATATTCAACACCAGATTATTTCCAATAGCAGCTGCTAAGTGAAAAAACGCTGTTTAGTAGTTATCCAAGCTATCTGCTCTATCGATGGTTTAAAAACAAACCATGACACTGGGAATGATATAAACGGACCTGGAAATAAAATATCCATCAGCCTGAGTGGAATACTGTATTCAAAAATGGCAAAGTCATAAAGAAAGAAAGAAAATGTGAACTAAGGGATAGAACAGCCACTAACATATTCTGCTTCTGTGGCTTTAGAGGCAATAACATAAATATCAGAACTACTTAAAATCCCCTTAGTTGAAGTACTAGCCTATATAGAGAACACCACCATCTAAATATAACCATGTATAGTAAAAACCAAATAAAGTTGCGTTTACGTCACCAAGGTCGTATTTCTATCGCTTGGGTGGCTACATTTCTATCGAAGAGTGCATATACTTTAATTTGTTAATTAATCGGTTCTAAAGATAGCCCAATCAATAAAAAAACTTTTGTACCAAAATAATAAATAAGCAATATAGCTTTATTGGGTTTAGACGTCCCTCGATGTAAAAATTTGTGTTAAATTTTCATAAAGAAGCCTCCAATTATTGACGGTAAAATAGTCACTGCCAGAAATAATGTCATGTTGCCGCGTTGTTTGTGACTTTTCTACTTGTGTAGTGTCATCGATTTTTGAGGTTATAGTCAGTGTTATATTATCTATGGTTATAGTTACGTACTTTATAAAATTTTCTTTTGACAAATATTTATAATCAAAACTGTTTTTTTTAAAACAACAAAGCATTTTCTTCTGTGATTGTTAAAATGCCCAAACAGCTGAATAGCCGATGCAAAGAACTTGGTGGCTTCATTAGTAAATTACATGATAACTCCTGATATGTGGAAAAATTCTATACAACATACTGGAAGAGAGATATTTAAATGGTATGGAAGGGAAAGAATATTTGATCGTCCAGAAATTAGTCCGATAGTAATAAATTTTAAGAGTGAAGGGAGTGACACTGATGTTGAATCAGATGAAGAAAATGAACAAGAATTTGAATCTGCCTAGTTTCATTTCACAATATGTTGATTTGTTCAATGTTGGTTTTTGTCTTTGAAAATACGTTCATTATTAAACGTATTTTATTTTATTGCTTGTATTTTTATTATATTTATTTATTAAAAGATTTGGTAACTCAGTAATAACCTTACCACTTTTATTCTAGAATTCCTTACTTTGTGAAATCTATTCATAAATTTAATTAACAAAAAACGTAAATGAAATTCCACACTGTATTAAACGAAAACTATCAAACTATCGATAATTTTGTAGTTTTCATTTATAATATTGTGAAATATTTACGTTTTTTGTTTACTTCAGTTATTTTCTGTTAATTTCCATATTTCGTGAACAATCTGACAACGATACAAATGTTCACAATGATGACGTAAAAACAACTTTATTTGGTTTTTACTATAGATACTTACATTTCAAAATGTTTATTCAATAACTCTGTTTTTGCGTTGTACAAATGGTTATTGATTCGATTTTTACACGTCATAGAGCATCTTTTTGCTAGTTTCGGTAACGGGATTGGAGGTATCGCTTAAAAATACACAAAGCTTGGTTGATTCATTCCACCTGTGCTCTTTATATGTTATGATGACTGGGTCTGTCTGACACTTCACTCTGTAGAGGATGTGAACAGGAAGATGAGAATGTCGAACACATTCTTTGTGAATGTCCGACACTCTCTCAATTTAGGTTTTCCGTATTCGGCGAGTACAGGCTAACACAAGCCAGCATGAGGGAGCTTACTTCCGGCGACGTTATCGCCTACTTCAAACAAGTAGGCTGGATGACGAGCCAGAAGGAAATCTGAACCTCAGAAGGATGCACAATGGGCCAATTGTGGCCTAAGTGCTGTGGGGGTAACCCACCCTTCAAATTCTTACAGATACAGATATATGTTATGATGAAATTAGTATGGGGTAGAATATTCTCATTGTAGTGTTGTATTATTATTTTTGTTAATAATGGAGTGGAAGAAATAGTGTGGGTATAACACTTAGATTGAATAGCTAGTTAATTGCATGATTTATTAATTAAGTACAGATTATAAAATACATTCATTGTACATAAATGCAAATAAATAAATATTACTGATATTTAGTCCTGGATTTATAAATAGACCGTATAGGCCGCGGCCTAGGGGCGGCAGATTTCAAAGGACGGTCACTTGATTCCAGAGGATAAAAGTCAAACACGTCCACTGGTTTCCTCATGATTTTTTATACTTTCAATAAATCCCTATAGAAAGAAACTTATTCCCATCGAAACCGATATTATCGCGTGAGTGATAGATGAGAGCAGCGCAGCGGGTTCTGAGACTCTCCTCAGAAACTAAGTAGAAGTGAGGAGGCACAATAGATCTCTTAGGTCTCAGTGAATGTCACCCCAAAATACACACATACATACATACATGGGGCGGCGGAAATAAAGTGGCCTACACTCATAAAAAATATAAATCCGGCACTGCTGATATCTGAGACAAAGCAGAGAAAAAGGTCTCAATGAATGTCAATATATGTATATATACAATATACATATCATTTACTTTGAAGCACTATTATTATTATCAACTTAGAATCAGCTGTTTCACCCACAGAGACAGAGAACATAAGTTATTCTGTTTTCTGTATTGCCATCGGAGCGCTTGCGCCTATATAAAACAGTGCTGTATGTCTTACTCTGGCTTAAATGTATTCATTTGTTCTCACCCTATCGTAGTATCTCAGGATGACCTTTTATTGTTTCAGTACTACTAGATTTTTCCAATGGTCAGATATTTCCTCCTTTTCGGCGTTATCTATTTCTCCAAATATTAAATTGGATCTGATCTGCAAAAAGGTTCCGATCCTTGAAAGGGTGTTTCAGTCTTCCTCTTTGCTGGTTTCTCTGATATTCAATTTCTTTCTATTCTAGTGTCTCCCACAGTAAGGTGGCGATGTGGTGGTTGATGTCGAACTCCCCTGGTTCATTGAGTTTCCTTAGTAATTCCCATACGATGCTTTTTTGGCTGCTTGACTATCCGATATGATAATAATCCTTTGCCTTCTAAATATTTAATCAATATTGAACCGGGAACCATTGAAAGATACTTGGGATTTCCCAAGCTTTTGGAGTGTTTGGTTCCTAGACCGTATACATCCTATACTATCCCAATCATTTCTATTGCTTTATAGCCATCTGTATACCATTGAATGGCATTCTTTCCGGTAATGTTGTTGGGATTCTATTACTTTTTGTTACTGTATTCTGTATCGAATATCTTCCAAAAGTAGTGCTTTTTGATCAACCCATCCATTCTGTTCGAGTATAATAGCACAATTTTCCGACTTTTCTAACTCGATTGTGATCTTGCAGATTGACTTTTTCAATTCTAGGCCACCAATGTGCTTTTTTGAAAAATAAACATTAGAATCACTACACAAAAAAATATGATCATGATTTAAAGAAATCCTGTTTTTAAGTCGACACACGTGATTCTTTACATAATTCAGGATGATGAGGTAGGTGCCTAGTTCGTGTCTGTGATAACTTTTGATATTTATGTGTTTATTATATCCACTGCATGTCGTTATATTCAATATCTTATTAGCAAACGTGATTATGCATTAAAAGAAAACATAAAAGTAGTTAGCATGTAAATTATTACTTAAGTGATATTTTGCATATTTTGAACTGATTTGCGTGAACAACAGATATGTGATAGCAATGCATAAATTCAATGTTATAACTTATTTGCAAGACAATGGAGGTAAATGATCGATAAGATATTGTTTTTTTTTTTGTAAATTTTATATAGAATTATTACAATGCAGTGAATTGTTATTTTCTTAACAAAGTGATATTTTTCTGCTCGCCATCTCACTGTTAGCAACATTTTCTCTAATATCGGGTGGAAAATAAATAATATCATTTTTCTTCAAGCATATAATAATATATATTATTTTCGGCAACACCGATCGTAGAAATAAACTATCCTTTTACTAGTAAATTAATGAACGCTCAAAATAATGAAAAACGATAGCAACGTCTTATTATGGGCGTTATAAGTAGACAGGAACTGTCATTCAATTCTTATTTAATTTGATGTTTGTCAGTTTTGGGAAGTGTATTGCAAAAATGTCTCAGGAACAAGAATTTCAATGTACACCTACGGAATAGCTAATTTCACTATTGAAACCCTAATTCCGACGAAATCACGAAATAGTATATTACATAACGTGTGCGGAAAGTGACATTTTTCACACGCGTGGGAAATATTGTAGCACGAGGCATGAGCCGAGTGCGACAATCACACGAGCGTGAAAAATCACTTTCGCACGAGTAATGTACAATATTTTTCCTACGATCACGTGATAATTTCACCAAATAATGTGTAATCAACATCTGACATATTAATACACAAAATGTTACAATTAAAGTTAACATAATTGATTTCCAAATTGAGAATAACTATCAATAGTGACAAAAATTCAAGTATTTTAACTATATAATATAGGTAGGTCATTACAATTATTAATTGGTTGGATAATTATAGAAATTGAAAGTGAAATCACTATTGTTCATCATACTTCATAAATACTTATCATGAATACCTTTCAAGATGATTACATTTTCCTACTATAACAGGTGATTTGGATTAGTTGGCACAACATCGGACTTCTGACGGAGAGTACGCGGGTTCGATCCTCGACCGCGCCCTAAATTTTTTTTAATCAAGAAAATGACAAAAATTTCACTTTTCAAATAGATCGCTTCAAACTTAGATATTACATAGGTAAATCTAATTAAAAATTATATATTTGACAGCTTGCCAGTGGACAATCTTAATAAAAATTTATTTGACAACTTTTTTATCCGTACACGTAAGGATAAGTTTTTTTCCGTACGCGTATGAATAAAGGCCACTTTCCATAGAATTAGACAGTGCGATATATGTCACTTTCCTATGTGATCGTAGGAAAAGTGTATGATTTTGCTTATGAAAAATTTATAAATATTGTACAAAAATACGTTATACTTGCTTATTCTACGCATTTGTCAAGAAAATTCAAAAGTTCGACACTATGGGCAAAATATTCAATGATTAAAACTCAATTAAACATCAAACCTAATGTAAAAATGGAAAATTATACCAAATTAGCTGCATTTTTAAAGCGACATGAAGAAAATTATACCCCGAAAAAGTCGAAAGTATCAACAACAAAACCAATTTGATAAATTTCGGCTCAACTTTCGTTTAGCTGAAATCAGTTATGGAAAAACTGTTGTCATGGCAACGATTGTTGTGATTAGTAGTAAACAAAAACCCAAATCATATGGTGAGGAAATGCGCGGTTGCCAAGTTGACCAGTAGCATTTAGCTGAAATCAGTTATTGTAAAAGCGCGAATTGCGAAACGTCGACCCGGCACGCATTCATGTGGAATAAACTTTTTCGAGAAGGGAAAGGGAATGTATTTATATAGACATAAATATAAAATGACATAAAATGACATAAATATAAAATGATTTTTATTCCATATGATGTTTTCCAATAAGGGTAAGGGAAGTCAGTATGCTTATCGGGAAGAGGTATGTGTTGAATAATGATACATTTTTTTGTTAGTAGCTTTTGCTAGTAGAAATCCCACGAAGTCAGTCAATTTGATGTGAAGACATGTATTCCCTTCCCCTTCTCGAAAAAGTGTTATAATTTGTATTCCACATGAATGCGCGCCGGGTCGACGTTTCGCAATTCACGCGCGCGAATTGCGAAACGTTCTTGTTTACTACTAATCACAACAATCGTTGCCATGACAACAGTTTTTCCATAACTGATTTCAGCTAAACGAAAGTGGGGTCAACTTGACAACCACGCATTTCCTCACCATATGATTCGGGTTTTTGTCAACTACTAATCACAACAATCGGAGGTCAGAGAAAGGTCGGTATCATTGTGTAAAGGAGTGAGTAATTGGATGAAAGATTTTATAATTATTCGAGGGTTGGTAGGGGGATTAGCCGTTGGTATGAAAAGAGAGAGAACAGGATTGAGAGGATTGGAGGATGCTGAGGCAGCATATGAGAGAAATGGGGATTGGCGTCCTAGGGGTAGGGGTAGTTCATTAGCTTCAATGTGAAGACTATCAGCAGGGCTAGAGCGAAATGCACCAAGGCAGAGGCGGAGAGCGGTAATATTTAAATTGACAACAGTTTACGTAATTCGAACTTTAAACGTTTATACCACGATAGCTTAACGGTAGATCTTTTGTGTTCCGTTTCGGAGGTCTGTGGTTCGATTCCCAGCGCCGGTCGATTATTTTTTTCTCTTATTCCAACGTTTGTTTTCGGATTATATTAATATTTGGTGTCACAGGAGCCTGTAGATGCGATGAACTCGTTCATTTGAAGTGCAGCGAAATCAAAAATTTAGGAAATTTTATATTAGTAAATATTCACGCTTGAAGAAAAAATAGTATGTCACTCGTAGCAGAAGACTCATTATATGTTTCATCCAGTATGGGGAGACGCGCAGCGTCTCGGTTAGCTATTATCTAGGGACAGGAATGAAACTTCCTACCGAGGTTTGTATACTATTTTATTTACAACCATCATATCCCGATCAAAGTTAATAAATCTTTGTTTCGTTCTGAACACACCTAAAATATTACATTTGACAACTGTCACCAAATAAATGTCAGATAAAGTCTGATGGATATCAACTTCACGAATAATAAATTAAGAAAAATGTCATCCGATGAAGAATTGATGGATTGTACCCCTCCAGAAATAGGTATTATAATATTTATCAATGTGTTATATTTTAAATATAAAAAATATTCATCTAAAATGGATAATAATAGGAAACGATCACATTATTGTAGAAGGTGGAAAGTCAGGGCGGGAAGTAGTATGATACTTTCCAACCTTCAATGACGTTAGTAATGACAGTATTACATATATGGTTGTGAATAATAGTATATTAAGTATCAAGAGCGGTAAGGGTTGTTTACCGGTCGACAGCAATGTTTGGAGCCTCCAATTTTGCTGGAGACCGGTATTACATACCCTTAACGTTCGAAATGCTTATACCATTTTTTGCTCGATCGTATTGAAATATTCGAATTTCAAATAAAATAATTTAAATTTCTTCGAAATGAACGAAATGTCAAAAGTGACATTTATACTTCTCGATCATTTTAAAATATAATTTGCATTTTGGTGAAATTGTTTTCATGCTTTTTATTACTTTTTATATCGTTCTGTTCGATTCTGTTCATTAAAAAATTTCAATCTTCTTATTTTTTTTTGTTTCTTTTGTGTAATGAATGAAGTAATATATTATTTAGGACCACTTAAATGTATGTAGGGCTAAGACGTAGTTTACTTACCGACGTCTGAACGGTAAGTAAATCACTCACCGACGTGTTAAACTCAGAAACCAGTAAACACAACCTACCAACCTGACAACCGATGCTGTAAACAAACAAAAAAGATCAATGGCACATAAAATTCATAACGCCACGATTTTTCAACATCCGTCATTGGATAAGTTTGACGTTTCACATGAGTTTTTTTAATTAAACGTCAGTAAATGTTTGTTATATTTTCCTATTTTTGGTTCATTTGGTAGGCGAAAAACAGTTGTATGTCACGCATGCAGGAAACGCTTTAGCAGCACTAAACTATCAGCTGCCCCCACTCCACCACGCTCCTCGCTCGTGCGTCTAATCGTCCTGGGCTGCTAAAGCTCGTTTTCTGCCCTTGCAACACTATTATTTATACTATTTCTAGATCAGGAGTATCAGTTTCCTTCCTGATATGAGGAAAGAAATTGACCACTTTCAACAGGGGTAAGAGGAAATAGATATTTGTCTGTTAAGAAGACGAAGTAATATATCACGTTGAGCGAGAAGTTGGGTGATGTCACTTTGCTCTACAATTATACACAGAACTTTTTCCACAACCGGTGTCCTGTAAATATTGATTAATATTGATGATTTGACAGACAAATTGGAAAAAATGCTCCAGTACGAACTAATCATTTATTTAAATATCTCCATCTAATTTCATTACTTCATATTAAACAGGATTACCAGTGCCATTTCATTCCAAACCTGACCTGGACCACCAAACATTTTGATGTATATAGAGCGTATTCGACCCAAAATTGAATCTGAGGAAAGTTTAACTGGAAAATGGGGGCAGACAAAAACCTACTCCTATAAACTATTGAGTAAAAAAATATCTTAAAACTAATCAAGATAACTGATTCTTAAAGAGCAGGATATTTCTTATAAAAAATTGATTATTTTCATGTAGAGGTGAAAGTTGGCTGAAAATATGTGTTATATGACTTACGAGAGCTGCATGATTCGCTCCCTTACACGAAAATTGAATTCAACCAATCAAATATGAATATTGAGGAGCTGTGTTTTCCATATTTTCTAATTATTAGTGCGATATAGTTAACAATAAACAAAGTTACACCAACTCATGTGGTGCGCTCTACAAATTTCATCGACACGGATATCGTATGATGATTTTCCAAACCTCAAAACACCTATTTTATAGTATATTGTGTCACAAGGACAGACAATTAGCAGTAGAAGGTGTACCAATGGCGTAATACTTTAAAGACGAGAGTAATAGAAACCTACTTCCTAGCAGAACAAACAGCCCCTGAATTTATATATTTTAAAAACCATGTGAGGAGTTGTATATTAGGTAATTAAAAGTTATTACCCATAAAAAACAGATAATACCATATTCAGTAGCAGTGAGTCTATTAGAAACATTTTGATTTCACCTACACAATTTTCCTTGTTACAATAAGTCGAGACATGTCCAGCTTCCTTAATGGCTTATTTAAGGAAAAAAACTGTGTGCAGCTGTTGCAGATAAAAGTTTATCGTATAAAAAAGCAAGGTCTGATTCGATCTATCTTGTTCTTAATTACTTATTAGGTTATACAGAAAAGCTTTTTTCTTCGATGTAGTAATGTGAGAATCGAGATATTCAAACAGGATAAATATATAATTAAAATTAAACATATTCTCGAAGTTTCATTGAGTATATCTCACATTCTATACATTTCAATTAAACAACAGATGAGTCAGATTTAATTAAGTTATTCAATGCCAATATTTCCAATTCAAAAACTAAAGAGAATCCAGAAATTAATTCTAATTATTGATTACTCGATTCATCCGTACAAACAGATAAGTTTCAGCAAAATTGTACAAATCCAATAACATAGTTTTTCTACTCCTACACTGCCCGTTTGTAATTATCAATAATTTAGTACAAATTTTAGCCAATTTCTTAGGATCCTAAATAAATGATAGATACATACACATTTATCATCAATTTTTCAGTCAATTTTGGAATTGACGAATTTTGTCCTATCTTTGTTCAATTTTAATTGATAGAAAATAGAACCGGTCCTATTTTCTATCAATTAAATGACAACTTTGGGCAAACATATAGGGTAAACTTTATTTTGAGGTTATTGATTTTTTTATTTTTCATGATGTTGGTGACACTGGTTCTGCTACATAACCAACGTTTATTCAAAGATTATATATTATATCGTTTATTGAGGGGTGAGAATGTTATCTTTTTTTTTGTGTGTCTTGAAAGTTTTTCGTTTGAGCTATTTTAAATATCAAAAATGTCGTGGTCTCATGATCAAGTACGTCGACTTATTGAACTATATAAAGAAAGACCTTGCCTTTACATGGTTAAAAGTTTTCAATAAAAAAATAAGCACATGAGGGCTTCTCTTTCTTATATAATTCCTAACTACTACTATATTAATAAGAGTTGCTGCTGCTAACAATGAAAATTCGGTGTCTATTGTTGTCTGATACCTATTTAAATTAAAAAATTCAAATTCTTTGCTAAAATCTGAAAAGTGACAGGCTACTAACAAAACCATACTGCTCAGTGCGCATAATCACAACCTAAATAAGTGACTGAAACATGGTGTGTTGCAAACAAATTTTTTTTTGTCAATATTTTAGTGTCTTAAGTTTAGGATCCTGAAAAATTGACTAAAACTTGTACTAAATCATTTATAATTACAAACGGGCATATGATGTAAATTAAATGCCAATTTTCAGTTCCATAATGATACTCATTATAGCACTGGATTTCATTATGAAACCGAAAAATTGATCAATATAAATTTGGTATTTTTAATAACTAAATAGGCAGACCCAATATTTTATTATTTTATGTAGAATGGTTGACAGTTTATAATAGATTCGTATTTAATGACAGTTAGTCAAAAAGGTAGATACTACTTTATAGAAGAAATGTCGAGCGAAAAGGCGAAAAATGGATCCATTAGGCAGAATTAAAAAATTAAATATGATAAATTTAATGGTCAATTTATGGATTCGAGGGTAGCAAGAGAAGTATCCTTTTTTGAAAACGTGTTTCTAGTGTATTTTGAGGAATCTCTCTGGATATCTCTCTGGACACATTACTCTATTTTAAAAACCCAACATTAAACATAAAACTGATATCAGCAAATATACAAAATTGCAGGCATTTTTAAAAAGAAAGTCCGAAGGATATAGCGGAAAAAAATTTAAAGAATTTTTGCCAGATGAAATTGGAAAATTAAAAAAAAGCAATGTTATTGAATTCAAATAAAATTTTCAGTTCGTAGAAAAAATAGTGTATGCAACTCTCATGAAATGGTTATTAATACACTCGCATAACCATACAAATTTCGCTTAAGTAGTTATTCAGTTGGTTAACTCTGGTATAGAGACTTACCAAATATTTTGGAGAACATTGATTGCGTGGATGATCAAAAGATAATTTTGAAAGTTCTTGCATACGAAACTGACCAATTTCTCTTTGGAATTAACTTTTTCAATAAATATATACCTCCATTGCAACAGCATTCTCAACAAAATTAATTTTGAAAAATTCAATCCAACATAAAAATGAAACACCAGCAACGAATTAAAAACAATTCAAAAATATCAGTGCCCAACGGATGACGACACTTATAGTGTAACTAATGTTAATGTGATGACCTTGAATTGTATTACAAATTTTATGCAAGTTAATTTTAATCCACTATATTAATTTGAATTACATTTGAAAAGCATTATTTCACAATATTCGAATTTATAAAAAAAAATTATGCACGTCATTGGGCGGCTTTTTTCCTTCAAAGGGATTAAAAATATGGGTCATCACATTAACAATAGATACACTATACCAGCCGGTCACCAGAGGTTTCGATGCTTCATGATGCTACAAATACACACAGGATGATTATCTTGAATTCATTCTGTAATATTTGACTGAGGTTGAATAAACTAAAAGAATAACTTTGATTTATTAATGTTCATATGGTCGAATAAAATTATCTCAAAATACGTAGCCAGCTTACGTAGACACACTGTATATATTTTTAATTCAAATCAAAAACTTGGTGGGCATTATTTTACGTAAATGTACAGAGCAGTCCCTCGATGTAAATACCTGCTAACATCTACTAGGAATTAAATTAACTCGTCAATGAAAACGTTTAAACCTTGAAGTTAACAATATTTTACACGGTTTATTAAATATTCTTTTTATTTTATTAACATTTGTTTTGTAAAATGTCAAATTCTCATGTTAACAACATTTTGAAGTATTATTCCTTTCAAGGATTATTTCATGCTTCACAACAACTTATACTGCGTGTATTATTTATTCTTGTGCAGGGCACAGTGCAATTGGGTTAACACTTTTTCTAATTAAATTACTAAAGGAAACAGTATATCGAGTATATCGAGTGTCATCATCAAATATCGGCAGGACAACTAAATTAATGAGAAATGTTTACATAATTATAAAACACTGGAAATAAAAATATTTTTATTTAAGTCTACAATTATTTTACCAGCAGATTTTGAGATTCATATAAGCAACACTAATGTCTCTACGGGTGCCACAGCTGTTTGTTTTTGTAAGAGATGTTGAAATTTGTCGTTGTTCAAATATTCGATGTAGTTGCTGGAATGTTCAACACTGACTCGTAAAACTCTACTACCCCCGAATATGCTTTTGTCAACTCTGATTCCTCCAAAAAAGCTATAATATATCAAATAGTGAATATTTTCCAAATTTCTACAGAGCACTCCTGTATAATATCAGTTGTACATAGGCGTGCGCAGACTTTTTTATTAGGGGGGGCCAAATATCAAATCGGAATCTATTGATGAAAAAACAAAGCCGTGCCTGCTGAAACATTGCTTTTGCATATTACCGCCCTTCAATATCTCGCAATTCATTTTAAGAATAAAAAACTGCTTCCTCGTATCATTGAAAGAACGTTAATATTTAAAAATTATGAAATGTTTTTAATAGATTAATATTTTGAGGAATTTTGGTGGACCGATTAGGGTGGGCCATAGACCACCCTGCCCCCCCTGTAGGTACGCCTATGGTTGTAGTGGTGTTGATGAATTTGTGAAAAAGTGTAGTTTAGCGGAGTTACGAATTTGCGCAAATTTGTGAGTAATTTTTCTAACACTCTCATTATCTCCAATCAAAATGTCGATTACGACAAAAACTGGAGTATACCGACCACTACTCTGCCCAAAACTTCCATATAATCGTATAAAGTAATAAATAATCATTTTTAATAGATATCGCAGAATAGTAATTATTCTAACGCTTTATAAGCTTTTGAAAAGTATTTTTCAAATACATTGACCGTTCAACTAAGAAGGAACAACTACTTCCCGGGCTATAGGCCCCGACGGATATTGGATAACACTCCAAAGTCAAACGGGTAATAACGAAAGTCGGTTTATTACCTACGTTTACCATAAATAACCTTTTTGTAAGTATGAAATTTCTTAATAATGTCTTACCTCTTGCGTTGATGTCTGTGATTCTTCATAGAGTGTGGTGTGCATTTGCATCGCATCCAAGAAGCAGTTCCAGTGGAAACAAGATAATATAGTCTCAGTGGACGGGGAATTATAAGAAAAAAACCCCTTTTATCTCTTTAGAAATCAGAAATCCTGGGACAGGCCACAGGTATGATGGAAAAGTATATTATATATTAATTTTGGTGAAATTCGATACAGAATACAGTAACAAAGGAAAATAAATGGAAACCCAGCACTATTACTAGAATTTGGAAGAATACCATTGAATAGAATACATCCAAAGCAATAAGAGGAAATGGGAGGAATGTACGGACTTGGAACCAAACACTCTGAAAGCTTAGCAAAGACCATAAGTAAAATTCAAGCATAAATTCACGCTAAAGGAAAGTGTGCCCAGGTCAATATTGTACAATAATTGTCATCATGTCATATAATCAAGCAGACATTAAAACACTGAGGTATTACGTTATCAGTTCCTTAAACGGTACAAAATGTCTGGGAAAACTCAATAAACTCGACATCGTCACCTTACTGAAAGGAAATCCCCCCTTTTGGGGGCCAGAATCCATTTGCGGTATCTGCTTCAAAGTAATATTGGGAGGAACAGGCACCACCAAATGGAAAAAAATCGGATCATTGGAAATATGTTGTAGGGATGAGACAATCAAAAAAACCATTGAAAAACTACAACCAGGTACTAGCACTTGAATGCTCAAGCCAGAGTGAGGCTACCATAAGTGTTTTGACAGGTGTCCCAACAGGATACTACCACCTGAATGAGCACCTCACAAAGTTCAAACTAGTGGACCAGGAAGAACCTATTCGCATATTTGCGGTTTCATTACAACACATAATCCTAGGGAATAACTCCTAGGTGGCTACTGGATAAAATAGGGACACTAACCTAAACTGAAGCCTGTGGATATTCTGAAATTTCTCCAGGAAATAGGTTTGGAGGAAGTACAGTAGTTTCTGCGGCACCTCTGCAACTAAGTGGAAGAGAATAGGCATAATGGGTCACTAGTGAATGTCGTCCCAAGGACCAAGGTACATACATGCAATTCACTTTTCCACAATTACATTGAAATAATTAATATTTTCTCACCCCCAAATTGATATCGACAGAATCTTTGTTTTATAATTTATGTAAATATAAAATACAAATAAACAGACAATTCGTGAACAATTTATAGTAAAATAATTGATGCAGGAATTTTTCCATATTTTCACGGTTGAACTTAATTGTATTGTTTACTTATCGCTGCACGATACTTTAAGTATGAAGATTATTTTCAGTATCCGCCGGTGTTTGTTTCTAAATTATGGCATAATAAAACGTCCTTCCCACAATCAATTATTTTTTTCATATAGTCCAGTGACCACCAACAAAACTTGCATAAATTTGGATATCACATATCAAATTTGAAGATTCAGATTTCAGATTTCAGATTCATTAATTATCCCATAAAACTTTCAATACCTTGGTTTGTCCGTATCTACGTGTCCATTTAACGGAGCCTTTATCACACTATCCCTCAGTAGTACGGGAAGCAAAGAAACATGGGTATTGCTTCAACTCAGACTCAGGAAAACTAATTCAAACTACAACCTCAACTAATCAAATTATTTACTACTCACTCTATTTCGCCGTTCAACAAAAATCTTAAACCATTTTGCATACACCGCCTCGCTACATCACAAAAAATACGTGATCTGTACCAAGCTGTGGTTGATACCCTCCCGTTCAAATAATGCACAAATTCACTCGAATATGATTTAAAACGAAAGTTAGC
>CAJUYG010001250.1:86078-105212 GCA_910591675.1 Galerucella calmariensis
AAAAGCACACAAGAAGACCAAACAATGCACAAATTCACTCGAATATGATTTAAAACGAAAGTTGGCATGCAAATGGACCATTTCCTATTCTATTCCAGTCAAACAGACCAAATCTCGGAAGAACGCTGGAAACGGTCTGAAACGATAGTAAAACACACAATTCGACCTTATTTCATCCAAATACTCTTGATTTCAGGTAAATAGAGCCCAAAACGGTCAACAGTGATTGAAATGAGTCAAAAATTCTCAATTCTACACAGAAAGCACACGAGGAAACTAAATAATGCACAAATTCACTCAAATATGATTAAAAACGAAAGTTAGCATGCCAATGGGCCATTTTTCATTCAATTTCAGTCTTATACAGACCAAAACTCGGAAGAACGCTGAAAACGGTCTAAAACGATAGTAAATTACACAATTTGACTTTATTTCATCCAAATACTCTCAATTTCACGTGAATACAGCCCGAAACGGTTAACAGTTCTCGAAATTAGTCAAAAAAACCTCAAATTCACTCAAAAAGCACACAAGAATACCAAGTAATCCACAAATTCACTCGATTATGCTTTAAAACGAAATTTAGCATGCAAATGGACCATTTTCTATTACATTATTTGTCAAATACAGACCAACACTCGGAAGAACGCTGAAAACGGTCTAAAACATAAATAAAACTTTCAATACCTTGGTTTGTCCGTATCTACGTGTCCATTTAACGGAGCCTTTTTCACACTATCCCTCAGTAGTTAATATCCATTTTACTTCTCTTACAATGCATGTTATAATAATTACCTAATCTATTAATTTATTCAATAATAAAGGTAACACCCATCAACTATTAGAAATTGTATCTATTTATTCGGAAAGTGTACAAAACTTTTGAAACATCGAGGTCGTTTTTTGGGGTTCAGTACCCAGGGGATACAAAACCGACCATATCACTGAAACTTCACTGTCCGTTTGTCAGCAGGCTTTATATAATGAATTGTTATAGTTAGACAGTTGAAATTTTTAAAGATTCTATATTGTTATTGCCGCTATTAGAACAAATACTAAAAACCGAATAAATATATATTAAGAAATGTGTTTTTTTGGCTCGTTCAATTTCGATATTGATGCCTTATATCCCAGCTTACTTTTTGGTGGCGATAAAGCTTGGACAAATAGGAGTCACGGTTCTAGAGCATTTGAGTTTGAAAATAAAAAGACACAAAAATTCCATCTGCCATCTTAATAATTGTATGGAATTTGCGTTACTAGGGTCAACTAATATTATGGCTCAATTAGATTCGGTTTATTGGTTAAATATACAGAAACATAATGAAAACGAGTCGAAGAATCGATATATTTTATCAAAAATTATTGTGTTGAATTTTGTAGAGCTTTTGAATTGGCTCTTTGGGTACATAATAAGAGCGATACTTCCGAGAATCCAGGAAACAAATGTATCTCCGAAATAGACGATTTTAATGACAACTGATTAGAACCGAAAAGAACGTAGAATTTACCTAGATACTTATTTTTAGAGAACCGAGAATAACGTCAGATAGACTCAACTTAGAAGAAATAATGTTTTTGTTGCTTTCGTTCATTTGAGCTTCAAGCACTTGTGCGTGACGCCTCAGTCGTCACGACTTTTAAGCAAAACGAACACGATTTTTTAGGATCCCCAAAACCACTTGTCATGTGCCAATGCCAATGAATTTCCTGTGTTATTAGAAGAACAGTTTTCAATAATAATGTTGATAATATAATTTTGCATATTTAGATATTTTTAGTAAGGTTTGAAACGTAGTCGGCACCATGTCGGCACAATCCATGCACAATCTTAACCTTCAAATAAACGTCAAACCGGACAAATGTCAAATATTTAATGTCCGTGGCTTGGAGCTCATTCTTTTCGGTATGTGCTTGGGGAGCAAAGTGAAGGTAAGACTAGGCGTCACGCCCGGTTATAAACGAACGGAATTCAGTCACTACGAGCTGCTACTAGCAGCCAAAAGTGAATAATCGAAAACGCTTTTTGTTAGCGAAGTGGTGCTTAGTGTGTGTCTCTTATTTTTCTTGTGTGGCAATTGACAATCGCACCAGAAATCCAATATTTCAGCACGGAAGGTGAAGAAAGGAAGATACAATCGATGGGAGACAACTCCCTTACAAGGTAAACTTTTTTCCAAAAATGTTTACCACGAGCTGTCACTGGGACATACGATTCCATAGATGTCAATTTTAAGCTAAATGTAACTACGTACATTTAATGGAGGTTGACAAATGGAGCTATGTGCAGATTATGTCATCTAGAGGAAGAAATTGCAAAATGCATCCTGTCAGAGCGAAACTACAAGAAAGGTTCAGGTTCAGGTTAATTGCTGATTGGCTGGGTAAAAAGAGTGAAAGTGGAGGATGTGATCTGGATTCAGAACAGTACAATAGATCTGAAAAAGTCGTAGTGGGATATTCATGCCGATCAACCAATTAATCAAATCATCACATATTTAAATTTAAATATTTTCGGAAGATTGGAAACGGAACCGAAAATTGCTAGCTAATCGATATCTCATTTCGCATTCGCATCAACGTACAGTTTGACCCTCATAATAATTCTAATCGATCATAAAATGTACATTGTAGACCTATCACTTTCATTTTAAGGGAAAGTAATGCGTGACTTGTTTTGTTTGCCATCAATTTTCTGTCTGTTATGAATTTTATGATTTTGTTCAACGCAGTGAAAAGACCCACCCAACATTACTCATAGGCTCAAAAATTGTGTGATACTACGAAGTGTGAGAATTCCAAAATTAATTTGTTTCCAGTAACAGAACTAGATAAAATGATTAATTAGTGGATAAGTAATTATAATTTAATTAAAACGAATCTACAGTTCTGGTCACATTTTTATCGACCATAACGGAATTGTCTACATTTTCGAGAAGAAAAATTATTTGTGCCTCTCTTTCAAAGATATCTATTGATAACACTATTTAATTAAATATGACAATTGTTACAGGAAACTGTAATTGAGCAAATTCTATACAGTTATTTCAGTTATTCTCAGTGACCGTCATCATGCTTATTGGCATATAAAAATTCAATCGCCACGTGCAATATTCGCAAAAAATGGATGTTTATATAACGTTAAAATTCCATGTTTAAATAATACTAGCATAGGTACAATAAATTTTGGTTGATAAGTAGACATTCAACCTTGACAAAATGTCTATGATTACTGATAATAGCTGCTTCCGTACGTTGTTTGTAGTAGTTTTTCTATTTATAGTCGTCTATTTACCATTAACTTTTTTTTAAATAAATGAAAATATCAGGCTTGAAGATTGACCGTGACGTATTTTTTATAAATTTTACATTCCGAAGGTGGGTGATTTCTGTCGGGGCTATTTAATTATTAATGTCAGATAACATTGATTGCTTTATAAAAAAATTCCAGCACTAGAGCATGGCCACCTCTAACACAAAGCCGGAATCCTAGATGCTCCAACGTAGCGCACCTGTCAAAAAATATGCCGATGATAACGACTTGTAGGCCTACAAATCAAGTCAAGTATAATGAAATTATGAACAATCTTTGAAACAGTGTAAACTGATCAAAATGAATATATTCAACTAAATAAAAATAAAACTGCAAAGGGTAATATATTGATAAAAATATAAAACAGAATTCCCGGAAAGTAATTTAACAAGTACGTATTTCAAATCATTGAACTGGATAAAACTATTGTAATTAGAATTTTACTTTACATTTTTTTTCACATACACTGCGTCAACCACTTGGGTCATTGGCAGTTTAAATAAATGTGGAGGTAATTACAAACATGAAAAATAAGGTCTACAGCTTATAAATATTGATTGACCTAATAAATTTTAAGGTTTCATCTAATTTGTCCGTAAGAGCTGTTTTCACATTATCGGGAACACCACACAAATTACGCATATAATTAAGATAAAGAGACTCTGAAATAATATGCTCCACAGATTTAACACACTGGCACTGATCACACATAGGAATGGCTTCTTTGGACATCAGGTATTGGTGGGTTATGCTGGTGTGTCCAATTCTAAGCCTAATTGTCTTCACTTGATCGGATCTATTGTTTGGTAGGGAAGGAGTTCTAGATACATCGGGTATTATTTGGTGAAGTTTATTGCGGGAGCTCAAATTCCATCTTAGCTGCCATTTTGTTTCATGATTATTGGAACTTCAGTTCTTTATACGTCAGGTTATGTTTGAGCGACCGGGGGTCGCGACGCAAAAGATATGACCGTTACGCTACGTTATGTTACGTTGCTTTGTTATGTGCCTTGCTTGCGTGCTTGTGCTCTCTCCCTAGTCTCTCTCTCGTTTACGAAGCAGCGATTCATATGCTCCGGCCGGGATTCGAACCCGGCCGCCCGCGTGGAAGGCGAGCATTCTACCACTGAACCACCGACCCTATATTAAAATTCTATGCAAAGCTGGTATTCGCAGTGCTGGTGATCTAATTGAATTTGTTCGGATAAATTTTTACTATTATTTCCATAATTTTTTTGCGCGATTGATCTTTTTTGTTTATTTACAGCATCGGTTGTCAAAATGACATGAGGATTAAGGGGTCTAGCACATTTACTTTTCGAAATACAGGGTGTTGAAGTTTTGAAAACTTGAATGTTTTAATTCGATAACTTTAAAATGGATGGATAAATTGATTTGACATTTGGCAGGTTGTTTTTAAATGTAAAAGGGCATATTTTGATAGAAATAGTAGTTTGTGCAACTAGTGTGGATATGATGGCCATATTGCACGAGGACAAAGTTTAAGCACGACGCCGTAGGCGGAGTGCTCAATCGTTTAAGTGCGATATGGACAATCCACACGAGTGGAACAGCATATTTTTTCTACGACCCACTTAAGAAAAAAATCTAGAAAATAAAAATTTCTATAAACTGTAATATAACTTCAAATTGAAAATTTAACAATTCAATTTTATGTTTCCACTAATTTTTTTGTGGTAAACGTTCAGTTCTTGAATGTTCAATTTGTATAATGCTACGGTTTCCCTTTTAAAATATACGATGCTGTTATAAGTAGATTTTGCCAGTCGGACTCCCTCATGAAGGGTACCGTACCATTATCTGTAATAATGAATATCCTGCTAAATATTACAAACGTCTACCTGTTGTCGTTATTGATATCAAGCAGAATAATTATTTAAAAATAAAATTAACAATAAAAAAAACTTCCTCACGGGGAATCGAACCCGGGTCTACCGCATGAGAGTATGCTTACTACTCTACCACCAAAGGATATGCAAATCGTTTATCTATAACGTCAAATGTATTACATAATTTTTGCTTAAAAGGAACTAAATTTCCTACCGTGTATCCCGCGACACGTTCTACCTTTTTTGTTTATATACTTCTCAATTGTAATTTATTTTAAATTGTTTTTGAATAGTGATTATTAAAATATTGGCTAAAATAGGTAACATCATTTCTAGAAGAAAATTGGTTCGAGGTTGATTGCAAAGGTGTACCTTTAGACATGGTGGTAATTTCCAGTTTAAATCACTTTTATGTAATAAATTGTGCTCAATTCCCACTTTGATTTCCATTGATTGCAATAGTTTCATACTATCCTGACATCTCGCTAATCATTTTCAAATTCCAACGGATATGAGTACAGGCACACAGTTTGTTTGTTAATGACTCTTCCACTTCCATAACTGAACACAAAATTCAGACTCACTGTTCGCAAACATTCAGTTCAATATCACACCATCATTATCAAGCCATTTTTTCTGTTTTTCTTGTTGCCTATCTAGCATCCTTCGATTTCCAGGTATACTTCTTGCAACCGGATTCTTTACAGGAAATAGTTGTAAATGTGTAACTAAAAATGTAACAATTTTCCTTCAATGCAATTCTTTTACTTGTAAATGTCTTTTCAGCACCATCCCCATCCTTTACACATTAGTGAATAAAATTTGTTCTTTTTGAAATGTTTGATACAAAACGGAATTATCACTCAGTTCCCAGTTAGTACGTGGGATACTTATTAACTATTTGTTTTTCAGTTCATCATTTCGAAGAAGCTCAAATACTGTGATATATCCTTCGATGTTGGGAGCATAATTACTAGTACAACTAGGTACTGAACATCTCGTGGGTATCTACAACATTTAATAGAAGAGTTTCTTTGATTACATAAGTAATCAACCTTATTGGTTAATTTTGAGTGTGTCCAATTTGACAAGGCTTGACAAAAATCACGAATTGGATAGTAATATAAAAAATTAGTCTTGGCTAGTCACCTTCGAAAATACAATTAATTTCAATATTTTAACAACTCACTATAGTCACTATTCAATACAGTTACTATGTTATGCCTTGTATTTTATATCAGTCAACAGACCAAAAAGTATGTTTACGAATTAAAAAGAGGCTAAAATGGTTAGATTTCAAAATGGAATAAAATAGTGCAAAAAGTATTATCAATAATGTTAAGAGTTGAAAATAAGTTTTTATAAAATATAAATAGCCGCAAATTCCACAGATATAATTATTTCATTTGAATAGAATTATTTTATAGTCGAACGATTTTATTTTTTCAAAGTTAATAATGATAAAGTATTACTAGTTTCCTATAATATTGTCATATTAAATAAAGCGCGTTACCACTAGATATCGGAAAATAATAATTATTCTATTTTTTAAAGACAGCTAAGAAGCAACAACTACTTCCCAGGCTATGGGCACCGACGGACAAGATTTAACACCAACCATTCTGGTTTGTTATTAGAAGGGACAACATAACTTGTGAACCGATATCTATTGGTAACGCGCTTTATACCACAATATTACAGGAAACTGTTATAAAACTTTATTGTTTCAAGTCCACGAATCTTGTCAGATTTTTCGAGTTTTGGTTTGCGGTTGGATGTGAAGTTGTGAAGATGTCGCTACTGTCACAACTTTTACACTTCCGTTACTGGACTTTGAAGTGCAATTCATCATTTGTTGGGGCCTATAACCCGGGAATATAATTCTGCGATATCTATTAATAATGACAAGTGACATTTTTGAATAATTCATCTTTTTCAGATATACCATTATTGAGTAATTTCATACTATACATTTCGTCAGTTTTCTATTCAAGAAATGATAATAAATATATTGTGAAAGTAAATGAGGTCGTCTCAGTGATAATGTCAACGGAAGAAACAAACGAAAAATAGAAATTAGATCAAGTGCAACGCGAACAAGGTTACTTTTAAAATTACACTGAATATAATATTTACATTGCACCGCATCTGTGCCTTGTCTATTTGAATAAACGGTTGTTTCTCAATTTATTTCCAAGTTGTTTTGCCTTAATAGTTGTTTTGAATAAAATATATTCACAACCAATAATCATTAAGCAAATAACATAGATATTGGAATTAAGAAATGTATTTGTTTATTTTTTCTCGTAAAAACTTAGTAAGATTAAAAGTATCGAAAAATACTAAAAAATGTATAAGAGAGGAAGAGACATGTGTTTATTGTCATTAATAATTGATTATTTCATCAACATTGAAAAATAAAATGAAGAACATAACATAAAATTGAATAAATATTTATACAGAATACATAAAAAGCATAATAATAATATATTATAGGACTATAATACGCATAATAATGATGAGATTATTAATGAAAATGTAACTGAAATTTTTGAGGTTTTTACTCTCCAGAATTCTGCCACTGGGTAATATAGTCTAGATGACAATAACGCTCAACCCATTGTACAAGCATTGTCCCCCATGAAATGTGATATGCAAAGCAAGACCACGAATCGGATAGTCTTGGTCTTGCTCAGTCGGTCTTGGTCTTGGTCTTGCTCAAATCGTCCGGACTTGGTCTTGGTCTTGCTTATTCAGTATTGATCTTCAAACAAAGTATTGGTCTTGTTCATTTCACCTGGTACTAATTTTTTTCATTTTCAAAGATCCTCATGACTATAATTATTAATAATTTTCAATCAAACATCAACTAGCAGAATTTTTTCTTCTAATACTATACAAATAGTATTAAAAGCTTGTAATTATCTTTTTCTACGTTGTGTTGCGTATTTGGTCTTGGTCTTGCATATTCAGTATTGGTATTGGTCGTGTTCCAGTTGATCTAGTCTTGGAAATGCTAGTCTAAGAATGGTCTTCGTCTTGCAGTCTAACAAGACCAAAACTAACTTTTCTCATCACTATTAATCTCTAAAAGTGTGCGTAAGCTAGTGCATAGTGTAACAAAATATCATGTATCACACACCCACTATTGAATTACTTTGCAAAAATAGACTGTAAACTGGTTTTTTGCATATTACACTTAATAAGACGAACCTTGATGTTTTTGGCACATTCATAAGATGGTGTTCATATAAATAAATGAACAAATCAAGTCTACTCTTTTAATTTGGCAACACACGGAGCATATTAATTTTATTTAAATATAGAGGACTTTCTTGAATCACCATGTGGGGAATTTTTTAAGTACTTATTAAAAAACTCGGCAGGCATATTCGAGAGATTATGAAATATGCTTTTCGCAACCGGTGACCGCATCGATATATTTTATTTGATTAAAAAGTAATTATAGCAAAAAAATTCCCAATATCCCAGCTTTTGGGCGTGTGTATTTTAATTTGAGTTGTGACATTTCCAAAAATTAATTGAACGAAATCTGATGCAGTTTCCAAAATTAGTCGATTAAACATATCTTTAATCCTATGTTGTCCTACACCAGCAAAAATTTTGTTGTCCTATTATCATACATATGAATATAAACAAAATGTGTCATTTGGATCAATAAAATATCTTGATGTTGAATTAATTCATTTAATTTATTATCTGGAGAAAATCACGAATAAAATATATCAACGACAGCTCGATAAACAAGTTAGTCAGAACAGTAGAAATTTAATTACAATTTCCCACTAGAGAGGAAGCAAACATTTCAAATCATGAAACGATATTACAATTTTTTTTAATCAACAAATGAAGTAATTATGTGGAATGGAAAGGAGCGGATAGATAATGATGTTAACCAAAAAAAAGATAGTTAACCGAACGCTTCTCACCAAGTCTAATGACCTGATGAATAAAATTGAAACGAAAAAAAATATATATTATAATTGGGTGCCTTGTATGTATGCCTAATGGTGTGGTAGTCTTCAATTTGGCAGCAAGGTAATATCATTTTGGGTGAAGAGTAGTTAACGGATATATAAAGTTGTCTGACCTAATCTGAAAGAATTTGTTTGGTTGTTCATTACAATAGTATATAAAAGCTTTTTTTTTCTCACATTTCTTTGAGTATATCCGAGGTTACGAATGGGAATATGTTTAGTATTGATTATTTAAAAAAAAAAGATAGGAAAACGATTACGTTTAAATGATAGAAAAAGCACTTCACCATAGTAAAAGGAGGTTCAATATCCTTAAGAATTATCACCTTTGTGGTATATTAAAATTCAAATTGTTATCCAATTACGGAAGTAACGAATGAGGATAGTTCTCATCAACATCAGCTAGCGTTTGTCCTATATATGTGGATTTAAATTTTCACGTGACAATCATAGTATTTTCCCTCCCCTTCTTGAAAAACATCCCATACTTTGTATTTCACGTGAAAATGCATGCGACATAAATGCCTTAATTTCACTTCATCAGTGTCTTGATCGACTCTCTGTTCCAGATTTATGCTGGTACTCAACTTTGTAACACGCATAAATTTATTGTGGCTCACATATTCAGTTACTAGTCTCTGAGACTTTTCTCAGGAGCTAAGTAGAAGTGAGGGGGCACAACAGATCTTTTAGGTCTCAGTGAATGTCACCCCAATATACATACATCTTCGAAGAGCGTTAGAGCTCCCTTGAGAGGAACATTTGGATAAAGGTTAGATGGGCATAAAATCACTTCTAGTATCTGCAATTTGCGTTTGGTGGGAGAGTTTCTGGACACCATGTGACACCATTGAAAAAACTCACATTGTTGAAATGATTTCTTTTATGAGCTGGCACAACCATCTTTCTATATTAGTGATAAAATGGAATAAGATGAAGTTCCCTTGAAATGAACAGTAATAGACGTAGAAGAATTCATAACATAACTGAACAAGGTGAAGTGTAAAGTTCATAACGTATGTTTTCCTACAACCACTATGCAAAACACGCTTTTCTACACAAATTTTTATACGCAAAGCAGGCCAATTCTCAATTCTTTTGATAACCGTTGGAAAAGTAATGCGAAAAGTACATGCTATGGCACTTTTTCGCACCGAAATGTCAAACAAAGCTACCTATGACCTGTCAACTTTTTTTGACAATTCAACCTAATAGTGAATTTCTTATTGGTGTACAATTTTCAAATTTAAACCAAAAGTATGTGAACTATTTATTTCATTAGTTATTTTAATTTATTAATTATGAAAACATCAACCTATTATGCATTATTTTAGGAATTATGAACTAGAATCAAAATAATAATAATAATACAAAATTGTTCAAATTTTACAATTAATTATACATTAAACTGATTTTTCTATTAATTTTTATATTATAAGTTCTTTCTGTTCAAAGTTTAAATAAAATGACTGTATAAATTACTGTATTCCTTCAATTAATGAATGTGGTTGTAGAAAAAAAATTGTGTACAATTTGTACGCAAATCACTTTTCCAACTCACTAGATTTGCGACACTCGCCTTACGGCTCATGGCTCATGGCTCATGCCACAAACTTCTGCGCTCGTGGGAAAAGTATGACGCTCTGCGCACTAGTTGTACAAACTACTATTATCATATCTAATTTCAGCAGTTGAGGATGAACGAATGTACGTTCTTGAAATAGTTATTATTCAAACTTACGTGCAAAATGAGTTTGTACGAACTAAGTGAAGCAGCTTCAAATCATATAATAATATAATAATTTAATAATAATTTTTATTCACCATTTGATATAAAATACAGTCAGAAAATGATACATAGATGTACCTAGTGAATAAAAAAGAATAACTTACGAGGTAAATAACCTGTATGTAAGTACAATAAAATAGATATAAAAAATATATATAATTACAAAGTTATTGTTTTCTAAAATTATAACTAAAATTATACAGATATGAATTAACTTCACCTAATACCTTTACATCATATATTAACCTAGTAAATATTGTATTTTTTGCCTTGATAATTTTGTCAGTAACTTTCCGAGCTCTTTTTTGATATTTTTGTCATTTATTTCGCAACTTTGTTGTTGAAGAAATAAATTCAAAACTTTTGGTCCAAGGTAAGCAAATCCTCTTTGACCCACAGATTTTAACATTAAAGGTATAATATAGATACTCTGCTGTCTCGTAATATATGAATGATTGCCAGTTGAAAGTAATGTACGGTTTGAAAATTGGTATTTACATATTTGAAAGAAAAATAGTTGACGAAAATCAAAAACTTCTGCTTCTTTGTATAATTGATCACTAGAATACATTCTGTTTCTACCGAGAATTATTTTTAAAAACCTTCGTTGGAGAACCTCAAGGGGGTTCAAGTAACTTCTACATACGCCACCCCAACCTATGATTCCGTATCTTAGGTGAGACTCTACCAGACTTTTGTAAACTATAATTTTTTGCTTTGAATCAAGAATAATCTATAAAGTTTTTTCAATAAATAATCAATATGAGCATTCCATTTCAGACTACTATCAATAATTATGCCTAGATATTTAATTTTTCTGGCTGAAATAATTTTTATGTTATTTTGAATAATTAGGTCGAAAGTTGGGGGAGAAATTTCTTGGGAGCTAAAAGGTATGTAAAATGTTTTCCCGAAGTTTATGGATAGGAGTCTGTCGTCAAACCATCCCTTAATTTTTTCTAAATGTTTTTTTCGACCTTAGTTTTCAATTTAAACCAGTGAATATGAATACATTTTTCACTAAACGTGGTAATTGATGGATTACATTTTGAAAACTAAATTAATATCTAGAGAAAGTCAAACATGGAGACAATTTGTAATTAAAATTCTTGAGTAAGTTTCTTATAAGTTTGTATGAAAGTAATATTTCTTTTCTTCAGTAACATGCGTGCTTTTAATATTGTTTTCTCAATCCGGAATTATTATTTGTACAGAACTTTAAAAATTAATTACGAGGTATTAATAAGATTCATTAATTCATTCAGTCATACGTTTGGGTTGGGCTCAACACCCCAGGCACTTGAACTGAATCTTTGTACCATTACCCATGTTATCTACCTACTTCCATTCCAGAAGCTTCGTGTCTTCTGTATAAGCCACCAATTTATCTGGAGGGATTCTCAGTAGCTGTGATGGTTGTGTTATTTCCTTTCCAAAAAGCTTCCGTCTGAGTCCCTGTAAGTTCTCACAGAAGCAGGGTATGTGAGTAGGTGTTTCATCGTAGAGTTCACATTTTCTGTGCATAGGTTCACTAACTTTGCCCATCCTGTGCAAATGCTTCCTCAAGGTCCAGTCACCAGGTCGGTAACTGTCTTCAAATTTCTCTTACCCAGTTCCAGCAGCCTGGACGAGAGTTCCTTGTCTAACTTATTCAGTAGACTCTTAGTACGGAGGTGTCCTTGTGTCAGCCTTCATTTGAGTTGGTGTTCCTTAACTAGCCAGTTCCCGACTTCTCCTCTTATGTAATCCTTTGTGATTCCACAAAACGGTTCCGGACCTGTGAAGGCTGCTTAAGAGCCTTCCTCAGCTAGCTGGTCTGCTATTCCATTCTCTGCAATTCCCTCATGTGCCAGCACCCATATTAGAGACACTTTGTTGTCTCTTGCCAGCATATTAAAGGATCCTTCACAGTTTCTCACCAGTTGAGACCTAGTTGCTGGACTGCTGATATCTTTAGGCAGAGCCTGGCTGTCAGTGAAAATTTTAATTTTCCTACCGGTATATCCTCTTCTGACCTTAACACCTTAGGGTATATTAAGGTTCTGATTATATATATATCCTCTTCTGATGTTTTCTTCAATGCAGGCTATAGCGGCAATCGTCGTGTATTGACCTTGGCTAAGAGACAGCTTCTTTCTAGGTCCAATTATAATAGCCCCAGTTCCATGATTTGTTTTGGATCCATCGGTGAACCAGATTATTTCTTCAGAATTACTTAAATGCATCACCTGTTGTTACCTGGATGGGATGATGATATGCACTCGCTCAGTAAATATTATGTCATCCGTTGTCATGCTATCAAAGCTCATCTAAAATATGTGTTCGTCTAGTATTGTCCCAGTTATTCCAGTGTATCTTTCTCGAACATTGTCCGGGGATCATAAGTCTTCCGATTTCAGCCCAAGAATTGTCATCACCGCCTCCGCTCTTACAAAAACTTCCAAAGGAGGCGGTCCAACAAGGGCTTCCATTGATATCGTCCATGTGCTGTACATTGCCCCAGTAATACCAAGGAGGGCTTGTCTTTGGATTGCAGTTAATATGTTCACTGCTGAGGACACTTCTGTCCTCCTCCACCAGACTATTGTTCCATAGGTGATCCGTTGGTCTTATCACAGTTGTGTGAAGCCAGGGAACCACCCACGGTCGTTGTTCCCAGATTTTGCCCATCAATCTTCTGCATTGCCAGAAAAGCCTATTCGCATTGGTAATAAAAGTTTCCAGATGTGTCTTCCAATTCAGTTTGAAATCAAGGGACTTCCAGATATTCAACTTTATTTGATATTTCTAGTTCTTCTCCGAACAGCATTACTCTACCCTGTGGAAGTACTCTTCTATTCGTAAAAGCAACTAGTTTTTTTTTTGATTAACTGAAAGGTCCTCTTTCAGGCACCATTTCTCCACAGTTCGTAGTGCTTCTTGCATGGCATTCATGATTACCTCTGGGACAATCTGGTGACAACCACTATCTCGTCTGCAAAGTCCTGCGTCCATATGCCTTGATCATTCAACCTGCAGATCAAGTCATCTACAATTAGGTTCCATAACAGTGGAGAAAGTACTCCACCTTGAGAACATTCTTTCGTTGTCCTAACGGTGTAAGTTATATCATGCATATGGGCTGTTATTCCCCCATGCTCGAGCATGGATCTTATCCATTTGCATGTTGTGCTGTTGACGCCTCTAATATTGAGGGACCTGTTTATTCAATGCATCGATGTGTTGTCAAAAGCACCTTCGATATCTAGAAATGCTGCAAGGGCTACCTCCTTATGATTCAGACTCCTTTCGAAACCTGAGACCAAATTATGTAGGGCAGCTTCTCCTGATTTCCCTACTTGATAAGCCCATATTGTAGTCTTTGTACTATGTAAAGGGATGTAAATACATTTGTGAAACTTTTTTCATGGTTTTCACCATGAATGATGTCAGACTGATCGGTCGGAAAGATTTAGCCTGGGTGTACGTTTCTTTTTCCGGTTTGGGAATATACACCACCTTTGACCCTCTCCATGCAATTGGTACCTATATACCCTAGAGCATGGCTGCTTCGAAGTATCAGAGCTAAAGGACCCATTATGATGTCTAATCGCTCTTGCAGGATCTTGGGGAATATGCCATCTGGTCTGGGAGTTTTGTAGGGGTCAAATGAGTTTACCGCCCATCCAATAAGATGGGTTTTGAAGATCTTATTGGTGAGTTCCCAGTCCTCTTTGGTTGCCTTTGTTTTCGCAACTGGTCCGTTGTCATGGCTTGACTTTATTTTCATCGACCCTGGAAAGTGCACACTGAGGAGGTGCTCTAGAGCCTCTGCCTCAGTGTTTGAATACTTTTCGTTCGGTAACTGAATAGAACATAGTTTATTAAAAGTATTTCTTTTAAGAATTTTGTCAATTCTGACGCTGTCAGGGACACCTTGCATGTTCTCACAGAATTCTCTCCTGGACCTCTTTTTGGATTCTTTAATTTTTGTATTATATGCAACTATTTTTCCAGTTTCCCAGTTGCCCATTTTTTTCGCTTTGTTGAAAAAGCGTCTTGTTTCTTTCCTTATAGCGATGTCAGCTCTATATTCCACCGAATGGTTTGTCTAGAAGAGCGACTCACCTTTATCGAACAATTATTTTGATATGGTCTATTGCAGCCAGACAGCTGCTCCCTGTAAATCATCAGGGAAGTTTTTGGTCTGCCTAGGTGTGTACGGTATAAGATACCCAGTCAGTGCTCTTAGGATCCCTGTATGTTCTAATATACGATTTTTCTACATTAGTTTCGTAGTATATTTCGGCATGATCGGATAAAGATGGTTCATCCGATACACGCCACTTACGTTTCATCTTCCTAATACGCAAGGTACATAGAGTAACATCTATTAGTGATTCCCCCTCGATGTTCTTAATGTAGGCGTAGCTTAGTAAACAGTTTAGTAAACAGTCAAATAGTTTCTAATTAATGAGATTGTTACTAAATGGAGATATTTTTAAGTCGATAAAATTAAAATTATTAAATCGTAACTTTTGTTTAGCTTCTTTAACATTATTAATGTTTAAATATATAGGTTTGTTACTCATATAAAGACAGAAACCTAATATCACTTATTTACTATCATTTTTAGAAATGATCAATCGCACATCTTAAGATACCCAAACAGCATGATGTACCATGTATGTCCTTATTCGTACATAACTATCGTGACGTAAGTACGTCCCAGGTATGTAATCCCATTCACTTTCCAAGGACGTACTTGGGACGTACATCTTCCAACGATTAGGAAGTAATATGTAAGTAATATGAACTCGGCACCGGAGCGGGCATATACAGCAAGACGAGCAAATATGAAGGAATCGTCTCGCTAGGAAAATACGCCTCTGTATTCCAAGCAGAGGTTTATGCAATACTTGCGTGTGCAAGGGCTAACAGTATGAGAGCCTACAACAACAGGCAGATCAGGATCTACAGCGACAGCCAAGCCGCCCTTAAAGCACTTCAGAGCTATAGGGTGACATCTCGGCTAGTATGGGAATGCGGCGAAGAACTTAGAAGACTGGCGACTCGGAACAGTGTAACACTGGAGTGGGTACCAGGTCATAAAGGAATCGCAGGCAATGAAAAAGCTGACGAACTCGCAAGAGTAGGATCGTCAACTCTGATGAACGGACCCGAACCTGCTGTGGGCATCCCCAGATGCTTAACCAGGTCATGGTTAAAAGGGTGGTTGAAAGAACAACACAAGAAATACTGGAAGAATACGACTGGGCAAATACATGGGAAGAAATTCATAAAAGAACCATCAGAAAAAGTAACGAAAGAACTGCTCTCAATGAGCAGGAACAAACTGCGCACCACTACGGGGCTACTTACGGGACACTTTCCCACAAAGGAGCACCTAAACAAAATAGGGCTGTACAACGGAGACCTTACATGCAGAAGATGCAAAAAGGATACCGAAACAGCTCTGCATATACTATGCAACTGTGAGTCGCTGGACCACAGAAGGCAGAAACTTTATGGTAGAACCCAAATGACTCCAGAAGACTTCTACAATCAACCAGCTAAGAACCTGTATGAGCTAATACAGGGAACGGATTGGCTGAATAGGTTGTAGTCAGAACACTAGGAGTATCCACAATAAGCCCAGGAGGCTGAGGTGGTACCGGCGAAAGGACGGCTCCGAAGGGAAAAAAAATATATATGTAAGTCCAACAACGGACGGATTCCGAACTTACTGGACCTACGAGAGACGAATCTCGTACATACTGAAAACAATGGTTACGTTCATGGCCGTCACTGGCATGTAAAAAAGGTCAAAATTATTTTTTTTATTCTGTTATTTAATGTCGGCCTATTACTGCGACTGAGGCTAATCACCGACGCCGGGAGCACTCTATCCCTAACTGGAAATTTTGGCGAACCCACTAGTGTTCCAGCCAGTGGTAGCGTTCTTTAACGAGCCCAACATCCATGGACTCGGGACCTCGGTTTTACGTCTCCTCCGAAAGACGTCATATCTACATTATACCTCGTGCTCATTGATATAATGCCTGCGAGCTGTGATATGCTACTCATCCTAGTATTCTAAAGTGCACCCTAGTAGTCTAAAGTGTTTCGCTGCAGGCTGTACGGGCCCTATACGATGGTTTTCCCTGTCATGGTAACCCATCCAAGTACTAACCATGTCCGACCTTGCTTGACTGTAATTATCGCATCAAACGCGTTCCACTACAGTGCTGGGTCGTCGCCCAAAAAAGGTCAAAATTGCAACTGAATGAAACAGTTGAAAGTTGATTCCAAATATTCAATCTGAATGAATTTAAAATCTGTATTTTGGTTTTTTTCCATCAGCCCCATGAAGCTTTATACTTCCTTCTGTTTCCTTGGCATTCCTTGAAAAATTTCCTTGGTCAGCAGCACCTCAAAATTCAAAATTATAACTCAAATTTAATATTTTCATTCGCCTACTTGAAGTTCACAGTTCAATCAGTAGCAGCTTCCCGGTTTCTTAACTACTTATTTCATCTCTAATGTATATTATTTATTTGTGAAATGTAAACCCCAATTCTACATGGCTAAATTTCAAAGTTATGTAGGTATATATCACATTAGGCATTCAATGAAACAGCGTTAGGAGAAAAAGTGATACTAAAAAACACGTTACGATCGTGAATTTTAATGTATACTTAATATTTTATTACTCACTCACCAGCAAATTAACAATTTTTAAATTGTTAAAAGCTTTCTTCTGCCTGCGCCACAAGCAACTATATTTGCAGGCTAGCTCATAGTTCAAGAAAAATGACATACAACAATTGATAATCGAAAAACATTATCCAATCACCTAATTTACATTACTTAATTATATGTGAGAATTATCATAATGCAGAAAAGTATTAATAGTAGGTCTGAAATAAGAGATGGAAAAAATTGAAGAAAAATATCCAGAAACTTTTCGCTTTACTTACAATCTAAAAAGTTACATAACACCTTCATGAAATTCACAAAATTAAGTGGAATGCTTCATCTTATATCATATCCCTAACTATAAAAGGTAAAAATTTATTCATTCTTGATTCATAGCAAAACTAAAAATATAGAGTTGAAATTAGGTTCAGGAAATCTGGTTGTATACACTTACTTTCACTCACATCTTGGCTAAGTTTTTGTAATTAAATCCTAATAGTTGTATCCTTCACATTCCCATTGGGAAGAAACTGTAATATTTTTCTGCAGTTTAGTTCCTAGACAGCCATCAAACCATCGGAATTTTCAGAGGCTGGAGAATGTAGAATGAACTTCAAGTGGAAATCATTTTTAAAATTTAATATTTTTCTCACTAATCTAAATCCCCATGATACAGTATAAGGATTTACTTTCCTTCAATCTGTTATTACTGCAGTCTTTCCCTTATTTGTTCTGAAGTTAAATTCTGGAATTTTAGAGATCGAATTTTTTCCTCAGTGTCTTCCTCTGAAGCTGAAATGAAATTTGATTATAGTTTATTATTCAAAGTGCCCACTTACTGTTAAACACATCCTGGTTGATTGTCGCCAATTTAGCACAAGCAGACGACAACATAATCTCAAATCCCAGCTGCAAGACATCCTAGGGGACCCAAACCAAATCGAGATAACACTGAAATTCTTGAAAGATATATCATAAACTTTAAATTATGTTTTTGAACTGTCTGTAATAACTACTGTTTTCTGTAATCGCCCCGTACAAGTGGCCATAGTTGCCGAGCACGTAAATTGAATATAAAAAAAAGTTTAATTTTGAGAACTTTTGTTGTTGTTTGTCTTTTGAAGTTTTTGTTTTATATTTTACAATAACACTAAAATATAATTTATCTTGAAGTCTTAGTAAAGTGTCACGACCTAGATTTTTATCATGAATTTTTTGTCAGTTCATGTTCATGTACAGTTAATTCAATGCTTAAGTAGGTAAAGGATAGGTGTGTGGTGTGTTGGTCTATAAGGCCCTCCACTGCAACTCACAAGAGTCTATTGTGGATCACACGTATTCAGATTTCACCAAACAACTTCAGCTTCTTAACAAAATCGATTAGTTTATTTGGTGAATGATATTTCAGGTCCGAGGGCGAGAGAGAGACCCTGCCAAACATCAGATACCTGATTCGAGCCGCGGCGGGGCAGGCACAAATTATATGCTCTGCTGTTTCATCATCTT